>VYZU01082032.1:32530-63688 GCA_013401355.1 Ceyx cyanopectus | reverse complement strand
AATAGCTATATTTTGTATATCACTTCCAAGCATTTTCAAAACAATTTTGTTTTAACATGAGTGCCAAAACAGTGCTAGATATGTAGAGCTTTACTCTTCTTGAGGTCTAGTGTCAGAAAATAACTTTAACACAGTTAGAGAACTCATGGTAGCTTTCCATGAGCCAAATTATAATTCTGTTGAAGTCAACAGGAATGCTGCCATCAGCCTCTAATGGGAGCAGAACACTGCCTGGATTTATTTCTGGTCAGTCATATTAATTCCTTCAAGAAAGTGTGGAAAGGCAGGTCAATGTTTAAGCTTAAAATACTCAAAACACCCCTGGAATAAAAGGTTTTAGATATTTACAGATCTTTTTTCCCATGTAGAGACAAAGACTGATATTGCCATGTTTGTGTAACAAGCAGCAATAGCTTCGCACTTCGGTAACATTTTCATGTAAAGTTGTAAAGGTTCCCAACTCCTGATTTAATTTGCTGCTGTGATCTTTCTGGGTAAAGCTACTACAGTCACCAGGAGTAACAGCAGCAATGCCTTGCACTGGGACAAAACATTTCAGCTCCACTGCCATGGTGGTAGCTGTGGTGTGAGAAATACTGGAGAATATACATCAGCCCCAGCTGGAATTGGCTAAAATGTCAGAAGAGAAAAAACAGTTAGTTGGAAAATTACTAGAGGGACCTTTGAGTCTCAGAAGGAGGTAGAGCACAGCTGAAAATTTTACCTGAAAGGAATAGGCCTGCAAGCCCATAACGCTGCAATGGGATACAGTGGTTCAGTTGGAGCTCCATTGATTACATCACATTCCTGGGAAGACCCCACCACCTTTTTTGGTCCCGATGAGAAACATCAGAACCAGAATACTGCTGAATCCAAGCAGGCTGCTTTAATTTCCTCTGGGATCCTGCAGGCCTGATAACTGACTCTTTTGAGTTTTGACTCTTGGGACTTTTGTCTTAAAAAAAAAATCTATCTCAATTTTGCCCAACTTGAAAAAATTTTTGATCTAATACTGCAATACTGCTTTTAAGGATATATCCAAAAGCAGAACAAAAATGATTTAGTATTCAGATAAGAGCTTACACTTCAGTGCATCTAACTCACCACCCCCCCAGAAAAACACCCCACACCGAAACAAAAGGAGCATCTTCACTGCTGGCAAAGCCAAAGATCTCAGTCACTGAGCGTATTAGTGCATGTGATGTATGTACCAAACCACCTAATAACAATGTGATTTCAATGACTCTTTGGACCATAAACCTTTTCTCTTTATAATCGTAACAATGCACAGACAGCCCATAAAATGTCTGAGAATACTCTATAAAATTCAGTTCACAAATACAATATCATTTGGACATGGGAGCACTGCAAAAATATTAACTGAAAGAAAAAAAAATCTCTGCTGCTATGGTACAAACATCAAACCCCTTCCATTTCTCCTGCTCCCTTTCTACTTACAGACTGGCACAAATACTTATATTATTGCCATTAATGAATCCTTTGTCTACCTCCATTTGTATCCCGAAATTCATGAATTCCATCCACGACTTCCAGGGGCCAGTAATGGGAAGCTGATGCGAGAACTCTGAACCCTTTCAAGAAACAGATTAAAAGGTTATTAAAGTAAGGAACAACAAGAAGCATAACAATTCTTCACAGAAGAGAAGAATAAAGGAGGTCAATAGGTAAGCAAAATAAGATATTTTACGTAAATCAAATCAAACACATAAAATCATAAATCAAAATAATAGAGTAGATTAAAGCCATATATCTGATTAGCCACTGCAGAAAAGCAATTTTGAAAACTAAATTGATTTGTTTTAACCACACTTAAAATGTGTAACAATCTCAGACCAAATCTCTGGTAGTTCCTTACNAAATCATCTCCCTGTGGTTCAAGAGGGTAAAAGATTCTAAAAAGTTCCTAGGAATCTAATCCTCTCTCCAAACCCCATTGAAATACCAGAGCAACACCTTCAGGTTACATTAATCCAAGTGTTTTTTTCACCATTCAATGAAGAGACCAGTCAGACATAGTAAAGAGCAGTACTTGGAGGAGGAGCTGCAAAGTGGATGAGAACAGAGGTCCTGAAAAGCTGTTACTACAGTCTCTGGCCCTCCTGGTGTCTCTGGATAACTCATCTTAACAGGCATATAGCAGAACTCCCTTTAGTGGGGTAAACTGATGTTCCTCAAGAGAAAGGGATCCAGAATATTGTGTTAGCTGTTCCTTCAAAACCTCCTCCACTACACCAAAACCAGAAAAACTCCTTGTGACTGCTGCAAACATTGTCCTCTGTAGCAACAGGTGGACAAGCTGAACATCTGCTAGTTTCCATTGGCAGATCTATCTGCACAGTCTGATGGATGAGTTTGAACAGATTTTAGGAGATGTGACTACTCAACCTGACCAGAAGCAGGCTGTTCAAAACAATCACTTAGTTTTAAGAGAACAATTCTATTTTAAGGGTAAAGCATTAATACAGGAAAATATGAGGTGCACTTTCTTATTATCTTGTTAACAGAAACTTTCTTCTCAAAATAATTAACCTATCTGTGCTGAAATAAATCTTTCATCTATTTAAGAAATTTTTTAGAAGGTTGATACAGGTATAGAGAAATTTTACTCTGAAAGCAAATTAGAATGTGTTTTGTTCAACATCGTGACACATAACCCTATTAGTTTGAGTTAAGCTTTTCTTTGGCGGGCAGGAGAGAACAAGACAATGAACATGGGCAGACAGAGCAAGTATTTATATTACACCATACCTAATTCTTTGCCCTACAATCATTTTTCATTCCCAAGCAATCTTTCAAGAACCTGAGGTGCAAAGCTGATAAAGGTAAGTTTGTTAAAAAACACATACAAAAATTCTCCACAGCTGGTGTGCAATATACAACATATCAGTGTCCTTCGACATTTGCACTCTCTCACTTTTTTTTCACTCTTAATGTCAGAGCAGCTTGCTTGTTTAATAATTATTCTACCTTTTTATTGTCCAGGATAAAACCAAGATTCCTTTATCACAGATACAAAGGTGCAAAAATTTTATTTGCATCTTTAAAAGTCCTAGCCTACACAGCTGAAATGTGTTTGATGTCCATCCACGTGAGTTCCAGAGTTGGGACAGAGGACCCTAAGAATTTATTTTTTTTTTATTTTGGGGTTTGGTTTTTTTTTTTGTTTGGTTTGGTTTATTTTGTTTGTTTGTTTTTTAAGTAAGACTGAAAAGCTGGTAACATTGCTAAACACCACAGCAAGCAACTGTAGATCTGGGAGCACAAGACTAAAAGAAATTCTACATCTTGTGAGGATACAAGAACAAATCAGAATGGCTTCCAAACTAAACTATACCAAAGATATTTAACAAATTGTTCATTATTGGCCAGGATCTACCTAACTAGAAATGTTTGTAGTTATCAAAGATCTTATCATAGAGAGGGAGCATGAGCACAAAAAAGGTAAGATGGAGAAGTCTTCAGAGAAATGGATAAGATTTTATGGCTGTACATTTCCTCGGAATGTCTGGAACATACGAAGGCACAACTGCTAACAAAAGGAGAAAGCTACTGTCAATATAAGAGAATAACACAGAATAAGCAGGTACAAAAGCCAATCTGAAAATTCCAGACAACCCAAACTCAACTAAACCGAGCGTGGCAGCACACAGAGAGGAAACAGGATATAGGAAGAAGGATTTTTGCATTTACATAAACTAAGTCTGGGTATGTGCTTAGTTCTAATTTCAAAGAAATTCTGGCTGCTGCAAATGAAATTGAAATTATAAATTTCTATGACATTAAGAGCATTTGCAGGCTACCTGTGCTAATGTACCTCAGCAAACTACCAGTTCCATTTTGCAGAACGTTACTATTGTTTCATGGCGTACTTATATGCAAATATCTCTTCCATTGTACTTATATGCAAATATCTCTTCCTCCCATTAACATGTCCCTCTTGCAGAGGAAAAAGAGGATTCAAGTTAGGAGATATAGTAGAAAGAGACAGTGCCACAGTTGGCATCAAACTCATAAGAAGCAGCTATATTCTAAAGGGGCTTGGATTTAAAAGCTGGATAAAAGGGGGGTGGGGGGGGGGGGGGGGGGGAAGGAAAAAATAAAAAGGACAAGAAATAGATACACAGCAAAGTGACCTGCCTAGAGCCAAGCTGCAAGTCAGTGGTTTTCCCAGCTCCCAGCTCTGACCTATATAGACACATTTCCCCACTTCCAGCCAATCGGCCCCAAGATCACCTCTGAAAAGAAGTACTTGTTGCCTTGAATTCACCTTGTATTTGCAATATCCTTTCAATAGGTACCTACATCACAGGACTAACAAGTCCTGGTTCAAATTCAGAAAGCACTGCTCACAGCTACGCTTACACACACACACTGTACTACAAAATAAATACTGTATAACTTGTCCCCCTAACTGCAGAAGGCTTCCCCCACACACACTATTGTTCCATCAGATACAAGCCAGTGATCCTCATCTATAGGAAATGAGACTCTTTCTTTGGGGTTTGAGTGAAGACAGAACAAAAGAAATTAATGAGGCTAAAGCTACTGCAATAGCAGACAACATGGATTTACTGCATTGCTCTATTTCATTTGAAAATAATTACATATGGTTGAAACTTAAAAGCACAAAGCAATACATAAATTGGTAAAGCAGTAAAATTGTACTTGTACACCACCATGAGGCTTGAGGTTAAACTATTTATACAAACAGAAGAATTCTGCAGTTACACATACAGACTCCAAATAAGCATTAAGTTTTTTCTACATTGAAAACAGATGAGAGATCCTTAATATGCTCTATAACCGATTTAAACTTAGGCACGAAGGCTGAAGTGAGGGTAGATGACTTGAAGCCACGCCAAAGTACTCCAAAGTATACAAGCTCTCCTATTTAAGTGTAAATCATTGAANTGGGTATGTGCTTAGTTCTAATTTCAAAGAAATTCTGGCTGCTGCAAATGAAATTGAAATTATAAATTTCTATGACATTAAGAGCATTTGCAGGCTACCTGTGCTAATGTACCTCAGCAAACTACCAGTTCCATTTTGCAGAACGTTACTATTGTTTCATGGCGTACTTATATGCAAATATCTCTTCCATTGTACTTATATGCAAATATCTCTTCCTCCCATTAACATGTCCCTCTTGCAGAGGAAAAAGAGGATTCAAGTTAGGAGATATAGTAGAAAGAGACAGTGTCACAGTTGGCATCAAACTCATAAGAAGCAGCTATATTCTAAAGGGGCTTGGAAATATTGAGAAAGAAGACTTATATAGTACATTTTATCTTATCACAGATCATAAAAAACACCTATAGTTCCCAATTTCANACAAGTCCTGGTTCAAATTCAGAAAGCACTGCTCACAGCTACGCTTACACACACACACTGTACTACAAAATAAATACTGTATAACTTGTCCCCCTAACTGCAGAAGGCTTCCCCCACACACACTATTGTTCCATCAGATACAAGCCAGTGATCCTCATCTATAGGAAATGAGACTCTTTCTTTGGGGTTTGAGTGAAGACAGAACAAAAGAAATTAATGAGGCTAAAGCTACTGCAATAGCAGACAACATGGATTTACTGCATTGCTCTATTTCATTTGAAAATAATTACATATGGTTGAAACTTAAAAGCACAAAGCAATACATAAATTGGTAAAGCAGTAAAATTGTACTTGTACACCACCATGAGGCTTGAGGTTAAACTATTTATACAAACAGAAGAATTCTGCAGTTACACATACAGACTCCAAATAAGCATTAAGTTTTTTCTACATTGAAAACAGATGAGAGATCCTTAATATGCTCTATAACCGATTTAAACTTAGGCACGAAGGCTGAAGTGAGGGTAGATGACTTGAAGCCACGCCAAAGTACTCCAAAGTATACAAGCTCTCCTATTTAAGTGTAAATCATTGAATTGAAATTGCTGAACACTAAGAAACTAATGCAAAAAAAAAAACCCCAAGAAAATAGCCTACGTAGGTCTGATTCTGACAGTCAGTCTCAAAAGCAAAAGTCATAATAAACAGCATATATAGGATTTTTCTACATATCAAATACAAGCCATTTTTCTCCAAATATGTATCTATGCAGAATATTTACAAGTTACGTTACTAAATTTAAAATGACTAGGACAGTCTGCTACCTTAGACTGTATTACATTTTTAATATAGAGCTGACATTCAAATGTAGAAACACAGTTTCTTTGAAGATACTAAGAAAATGAAAAATTCAAACCCAAAAGAGCAAATAAATATTTAAGCACATTGTCATAAAACGTGAATAGAACATTCCTTACCTGGGTGTTCGGGTAGCTGGGAATAGTTTCCATACACCTGCACATAAAACATTACATAATGAGACCTACTGAGGCAAAACTTGTTAAGTGAAATCCAAATAGATCTCAATACTGACTATATTCAGAACATTACCTGATATTTGTACTGAAATAAAATCAGCAAAGAATAATGACAACACAGCTGAGATAATAAATTCTCCATGGTCTAATTAAAATTAAATCTACAACTGAAATAAAATTCCTGTAAGATGTCAATCATAAGTTTTCCTTTGCTACTTCTTGTATTAAAAGGGACATTTTCCATGCAGGTTCAAAAAGTCCGTTCCTTCAGTGATGACAAAATATCCTTCCAGACTCTAAGTAGTAGTTGCTTGCTTCACACTTTGATCTCTTCATTTAACTATAAATAAATTACCATGATTGAAGCAAAATTAAAAGAAATGTGCATCAGATGCGAAAGTTGTACAGTTCCATGGAAAGAAGTCAAATATTTCTGTCAGAATCTGTGCCAAAAAGAAAAGATCTTGTTTTCTACTTTCTTCCTATGGTTGTCTTTTCCTTTCAATTACTTTCACGTTGTCAGAGCTCTGAAGCCAATTTTAGTTTTGCTAGCAAGAAAATGTACTTCCTTAGAGTGCAGAGTGTAGCAACTCTCACTGTTTCCTCAGAATCTGAGCTGAAAAGAGTTACTAACTCCTTGCTTGTCCAGCTCACGTTTGCACCTCCATCCCAGATCTTTTTGGGTGGAGAGCAAGTCCGAGTGATGTCATGCTTTCTTCTCAAACTTTGTCCCATTCTGGTACTCTATTTATATCACGTTGCTTCTGTCTCTTTTCTGGGTCCTAACACCAGCCAGCTAGGAACAAGTGGAAACAAGTCAACGTGCTTCAGCAAACAGATAAAGGAGATTATTGCTCTTAGCAATCCACACACTTAAAGAAGAATCAAAGCCAGAGCAAGTGTTCATAATTCAAATGCTTAAATAAAATAAACCAGGTTCTGGACAGAAATTTTTGAAAGAAAGCTAAAATCTATTTATTCAAGTAACAGATTTTATTTCTGTCTAAAACAGCATGACTTAAAAAAAGTGATTTAAATCACATGTCACTCTGAGAGATTCATTTTACCATGTCTCTATCAAGAAAGGGAAACTGAGGCATTAACCATTTCACTGCTCTGCTCAAAGTTTCACAACTAGTAAAAGAACTAGGAAGTTTGTTCCTTAATTGCCACTATTTTTTACTAAAAAAAAAAATAAAAATCCATTCTAGTGTTATAACAGCTTCTCAGTTAACACTCTGAACTATGTCATAAATATAAAGCATATTAAATGTGTAAAAGATAGCAGCTAGACCTAGCTGGTACTCTTCATTTAATCTGCTATGGTAAAATCTTATTTCCCTCCATGTTCTCTTTTATTTTCATTGAAGTAAACTAAAAGACTAATACATTAAACAAGATTTGGTAAGCCTTCCCTCCCTGTTCATCTCCCCCCTACATTTCCACATCAACCCCTCTTTATCCCTATGGTGACATAGGCAAGATCAGAAACTAAATATCAGAATCAAACCAGGCTAACATGTCTAGCAAAATTCAACTTTATTTACCTTTTATTTTGCCAAAACTTAAGTCAATAGATTAGATCTTATTTGCAGCCCCAGATGCTCACTCACATTCTCTGCCTAAAAAAAAAAAATAAAAAATAAAAATAAAAAAAAAAAATGTTCCTGTTTTCATGCATGTCACTGCCCCACTGTGACTTCTGACCTTTAGTTATCTCCTTCCCTCCCCACCCAGCTGTTTTGTGACTCTTGGCCTCATCTTTTCAGGTACCTTTACCAGCCTATTCCTTCCAGTACCTTCCAGTCCTCTTAATTGTCTACTACTTAACCACAATTTCTGTACCAAACTCGTGGCTAGAGTTGATGGTAACTTTTAGGATTAGAGTGTTTTCCACTGACACTTTATATAGAGATATTATATACCTGGAAACCCAGCAAGTTTGATAGCAGCTGTAGCTCTGATTTACCCAGCTGGCTCCCTGGTTGTATACTGAACTTCTGAAGCTCCTGGTGTTATCTAGATCCTTGCAGATGACTGGCAAGAAGGGACTCCAGGGTGGAAAGACTGAAGAGATCAAAATCAATTTTGGAAACCTTAAGACTTTCATGCTGCATGAATGCTTCAATATTTTGAATATAAAATTTAATAATACAAAGTAAATACAATATGTAATAAAAAAATATTGTGTTTGTAACACTAGTTTAGAACCTACAACAAAATTTTGAAAATTTCAGAATTTGTTCCAAAAAAAAAAAAAGCTTCCCATTTAGTTATAACCAACCTGACCTATTTCCCTCTAGGATTTTTTAGACTCTTTCCCTTGTTACTGTTAGCCACAAACTCCTCTGTATCCCAAAGGCAAAGGAGGAATTCTGTGTAAAATTCTACATCACGTATGGACAAGTAGAGCCACTCTTAGAAATAACAGAGAGCTGCAGCTAAAAATCCTGAGAAAAGTTAAAATGTAAAAAGAGAAAGACAGGAATTTGAAATATTTGCCAAGAGGGGCCTGACAAGGGAAAGAATATGCTTACCAAAACAATTGTGAGAATCCAAGCAAACATGTTCACTGCCAGAAATTTTTGTGGAAACAGCAAATTGCAAGCAGACATCGGAGAGTATTTGCAGAAACAAATTCTGAATTTATTCCTGTGATCCTTTGGAAACCTGATCTGAAAATTCACACTGCTCCCACCACAGAGCAGAGGCAGCACAGGGCATCTTGCGTGCAAACCAGAGTGTCTTCTGAGTATTGGATCAGATAAACAGTCACCGTGGATTGCTCCTGAAGAGCCAGCGGATGAAAATGTTTATTTACAGTACTTCCCTGTCAATAAAAGCACAAAGGTCTGCATGTGCTGGGTAACTGGGCAGCCCGTGCTAAGCCCACTGGAGAGGTTTCTGCCCGGGACAGCTCTCCCAGCAGGGCCCCAGGGAGCAGGAGAAGGGAGAAAGCTGTGACACCCCTGTGTTGCAGTACTGGGGGGGGGTCCATGAAAGGTGTCTAGATTTTGTGTCCTATTTAAGCAGAGAGCAGAGGAGTGGTCAGGGAGGGGCTGCTCTGCAGCTCGGGCATTTGCTGACAGGTAGAATGAGGTCCCTGAACACAACGGGAAGCCTGATGATCTGCAGCAGCAATCAGAGGCTTGCAAACAGCACTGGGAAATTATATGCCCCAGGTTTATTTTTTTTTTCTCCTTACCTTTCATTTTTGGTGGGGGGGGGGGGAAGGCTTTCAAAAACAAAGGTTTTACAAAAAAAAGTTTGTCTGTTTCAACACTTGTACAACAATGTAAGTGTGACCTGTCATGAAATAATTAAACTTAACTTTCAGTTTCATCTTTCTTTGTTCACCTCACATTTATTCAGGATGATTATATTACTGAAACAGAAAATTAGCAAATGGTGTAGCCAACATTTATCAAGAAATTAAATAAAACCTGAAGTTAAAAATCTTTATTGTTAGCTATGCAAATACAAGCAGAGAGAATAAGCCTTTAAAGAATATTTTACACTAGACAAGACAATCTGTAATACAGTTTTCTTCCTTTGTTTTCATTGGAATCATTAACTTCCCACAAAAGGGCTGGTGCATAACTGTGATTAAAATGTTTTAACAAACATCTTAGAAAGGAACATTTTAAAAGTAAAACTAACAGATTTTTGTAAAACATCTCTAATATCAGTCTCTACTAATACATCAATAAATATTCTGGATTAAAATGACTCCCTGGCTAAACTATTTCTCTGTCAGCAATAGAAATTATTGACATGATGGTTACAGATGATGTATCAAGACCCATCTATTTAAATTCGGAATTTTAATGCTAACTTTTCTGACTTGTTATGGATGAGTGGTTGTAGAACTCATAAGGAGTTCTAGAACTAATTTTCTTGAATTCATTTACACAAATCCCCACAGTTTTGTAAAGTACTTCAGCTGTCCTTTGCTGCAAGAAGAAATCAAGGCAACTCTACCAACTCTCTCAGAACTGCTCTAATGTATATAGCTGCAATTTGATTGTAAGAAACCAAAACAAGATCCTGTGCCAAACTTGACACCTTCAATACACAGCTTTATACCAGCACGGAACTTTTGTATCAAGTTATTTACTCACAGAACTCTGAAGCAGAAGCAATTTAACAGATGAAGGGGTCACTTTTTCTTCACATGATATTTCAATGTAGATTTGTTAGCCCAGGCTAAAGAACAGTCCGAGATTGTTGCGTTTTTTAATCAGCACTTTGACAATGAAGAAGTCATTCCTCAGCCTATGAAGTTGACCTTGCACAGGACTGTAACAATGGGAAAGGCTTGCACTAGTTCTCAGACCAGATTCAGTGCATGGATTTTCAAAGCAGCATCTTGGAGCTGTATTTAGAAACTCCTGCAGTGCTCACCCTCAACAGGAAAGTCAAGGACTTAGTCAAAAAAGTCCTTACCCTCCTGCTGCTGCACAAGCACAAAGTACTATTGGGTGAAGAAACTGCTCCTGCTGATAACTGCCCACATGATGCAGAAGCAATCTGTGCCCATTCACCTGATCCTTATTTGACATGTGCATCCCTGTCTCACAATCTCTGTCTCAATTCTGAAGTCCCATTCCTAAACCAGGCTGGACCCTTAACTGCTCCATTAGATCTTCCTCCCCACAGGCACAACAAAAGCCACTTTACCACAGTTTTTACCACAAACATACATTCAGAATGAGGAGTTAAACAGTACAATTTATAGACAAGGAGTACAAAACTCTTCTTCCGATGAGCTACAGCTCACATATTCAAAGGCTGTATCTGTACCCGTAAGTGAACTCCAAGCTGGTTCTTCCATTGCTTGGCTCATTTCAGCCTTTCAGACGAGCCATGGCTCAGTCTACACCAGCTCTGTCCATTTCACTGAGACTCATTTCTACTTTGATTTTTAAAATAAGCTATCCCCATGTTGTTACAGGTTCATCTTGCATTAGGCAGTACATAAAAGGGCTGTAGCCTGAAGCCTTTTTTTCCTTTTCCAAGCTCTCAGTATTAGAGCAAGAGAACTGAAAATTATCATTAGAGTGGATTGGCTGAAAATAGTTCTCAAAAACCATTTTGTACGTAGGCATTACTTTTATTTGGGTATCTCAAAAGACTCTGTTAACGAACACATTTTTATAGTGTAACCAATTTATCTGCATATCGTAAAAGAAAGAGCAAAAGTTATGTGATTTGAAGAGAATTGCTCATCCAGGTGAACTGTTTATCTAGAATAAAATACTGCATAATATTTTGATTAGTAGTTCCAGCACATTTGTTGCATTCTCACAGTTTTTGCTCATTTATAATAACTAGTGCTATTGATGCATTGTTATTCTTTACACAATGCACACCAACTACCAGTGAAAAGCTCATCTATGATAAATTCTAAACTGAAAAATGAATTTCAGGCATTACAGTTCATTGTAATACAAGATGATCAAAAGGTGGCAGTGGCCATTACATGACTGGTTTCTAGGACATGTCAAGTAATAAGATCTTTTGTCAGTCACTGAAGTAGAACACACTTGAAAATATTTCATGAAGTTTCCTTTTAGTTGATTATACTGAAAAGGACAAATGGAACAGTTCAGATTGAGAAAAAAGCAAACAAACAAAAATCCTGGAGCTAATTCAACCAGTCTAACGCTATCAGGGACAAATATTTTTCCAATTAAGAAAACAAGAAGTTACTGGTTGATGCCAAAAACCAAAATACAGCTTTTCTGGCAATAAAATTTAGGTCTAATCGGATGAAAATACTTTTATCAAGCTGCATATGTAATGTTAAGCTGATTTATTTCATATATCCTTTTGAAAATATAAAGGGCCTGATGACTCAAAGACTGAGTAAGCAGATAAATAACATCATACAGTAAATTATACCTTTAAATTTTCTTTGGCTGATGTCCCATTACTAATTAATAGCAATTGGATTAATCTTTCTATTGTCTATTTACAGTATAATTCTGTTCAGTATACTATTTTGTGTTTCAGTAATGCCTTGAACAACCCACTCCAAACACTGAAGACAACATTCTATTTCCACAAAATAGTTTAGGCTTTTGTGCAAATTCCAAAGATGAAATAAAATCTTTGATTATCTGAGACTTAATGTCAAGTTTACATAAAATTGTATAATTATACAAGTAACATATTGCACACGTTTTTATGTGATTAAGACAAATCTTATTTGCTAAAAAGGCACTAACTGTAACTGCATTTTTTGGGTATCATTCAGGTAGTCAGATTTTCTTCATTACAGAAATATTTCACCAAGATACAGTTTTCCCTTGGAAATCACACCAATTTTTCCTCTTAAAGCCTTACTTCTCTTTCCTTTCTGTGTAAAAGCAACCCCATGAAAGTTTAATTCAACTGCTGCGACTCCTATTGGTTGGTTCCTCACTCTACTGTAACGTTTAACAATCTGACTAGAGAAATCACATCTGTTGGCTGCAAGTCATCCCAAAGATCCTATAATCACAAGACACACCCTGGAATCACAGAATTGGCTAAAACCACTTTCAAAACAATAAACTAAATTTTAAAATCCCCTTTGTGTCTGTCACTGTTCTTAATGTTTTCTGCAGGAAAGCGAACTACAGTAAAATCAAGTATTCAAAATGGGATTTTGACTATGAAAATAGAAATGATGTGGAGATCGAAACACCTTTTTCTAGGGGATTTGTTAATCAGTGATTTTTATAGACTCCTTAAATGTCATTTTCAGAAGTCACTGGCAGCTCAAGACGAGTGATAACAAGCTTCTTAAGATCCTTCTTAATTAGTTACAAATACTGATTTTTCAAGAGATTGTTTCCCTTCTTTCTCTTGGGCACTAAGCCTTTTTTTAGCACATGCAAAGTCAGCTGGGGTGAAGAGCAGGAGACAGAATAATTAAGGAATACATACCACAGTTATAGAAAGGCAGGAGAGAAGCAAAACATATATGGTTTTGCTTGCATTTATTCAACAAGGTTGATATGTAATGTTTACATGAAAAATAAAATTGTTTCACATATGATATATTGAAGCTTCCAGGTCAAGACATGATCTTAGTTGTATAAGGTGCTGTGTACATGTGTATCACAAAGGGAGCACTCACCCATTTAAAAGCTTATAACCAAAGTACTTGAAAATCAAAAGTAGTCAATCAAAAATCACCGAGAACAGTGATTTTTGCACTTCTTCTCTTTAGAACTGTTTATTATGATATCCTGCAGCATTACCTTAAGTGCTTTTCACCAAGGCAAAGGGGCATGTCAGCCTCTCAAGTGTAGATAAAGGCATTTCTTGCCATTTGTTGGGTACCAAGCTGGTCTTTCTTTAGGTTATCAGTGGTAGAGAACCATCTAGTGGAGATCTCGGTTACTAAAGATTTTTGGCATTTACACCCCCTCTCCAAGCTGTGCCTTCACTTCACCCTACTGCTTTCTTCTATTTAGTTATATCTAATAGCAGACTTACATTAAGTACAATTGCTACTAGTTAGTTATGCTTTGGAATGTTGTATTACTCATCATTGCATTACAAGCATATTGGCCTTTTCTGGGGGCCCAGCTCATGTTCATGCTGCTTCCAAGTTCCTTCATATTCCTTCTCACAGGTTCAACCCTTTACAAGATGTGTTGGCTCAGTGCCTATGTGCTGCCCATTGCTCTACCTTATCAACCATCTAGTCCATGCATCCAAGGATGGCACTTTCCTTTGTGCCACGCTGGCACAGTTTCTCCTGTGCAAGAGCTGCCATCAGTTCAAGAAGCACTAGGTCAGTTGGGAATTTGCCTGTCTAGTCAGTCAGTTGCTTATTCCACACTTAAAACTCAGCTGTCCAGCATGGGTGCAGTTCATCACCTATGAAATAGGCACAGTCCATCTGAGGCACTTCAATGTCAGTTTTCTCCAGCATAACTAGGGAATACTGTCAGAGCAGTTCTTCCAGCCACCCTCAGTTCAATTTGTAACATCTGAGTGGAAGAACATTTTTATTCCTTATTTAGTATCTCGTTACAGAAAAACTAACTATAATACACAGGACACTAACCCTTAAAGCTTTCTGTTCGATTCACTATTCAGCCTGTAACGTGACTACGGGCTCAAACACGAATGACATGACACAGTACTGTGCTAGATCTGACTATTGCATATT
Organism: Ceyx cyanopectus; assembly: GCA_013401355.1. NCBI lineage: Eukaryota > Metazoa > Chordata > Aves > Coraciiformes > Alcedinidae > Ceyx > Ceyx cyanopectus. The sequence continues at coordinate 49,129 of VYZU01082032.1, read as the reverse complement.
CCTCACTAGATTTCTGTTTTGCATCAGGGTTCAGTGATCAGCAGTTATTGCAAAGATTAATTTTCCCCCCTGGGTAAAGTTATCCTTTAAGTCCATGTCAGTTAGGATGTTGACTGGTTCCATATTGTAAGCTATGAATTTTTTTTAACCTATATTTGCTGAAAGATAGGAAAAAAGGAAGTACAAAACAGCTGAGCCTAATCTTTGCTATGCTAACAACATTAGAATAACAAAAAAAAAATGCCTCCTGTAATCCATTAAGTGTCAAATAGAAAAAGACAGTGAATTTAACCAACCACCACTCTCTTGAAGTCCAACAATTTTGATCTTACATTGCATCAAAGAGAAATACTGTACAAAAAGAAAACCTCTTCACTGCTGTTTTAAATTTTTAACTAACTAGCATCTGCGACTGCACATCCAGTCAAGTCATTTGTTACTGTTAACAAACCTAAGCACCACATTTCCGCCTCCTTAAACACAGGACACTCGTGCAACCCCAAAGCTGCTATTTCAGCGTGACAGCCTCGCTCCAGCAAAGCAGCTGCGCAGACGACGGGCGCCATCGCGTGGCTGGAACTGGTACCACAGAAGCAACTCATTCGTCAGAATTTCATTCCAGCCTAGGACTACCCTATTTTAGATAGTCTAGATGCTAGCCAAAAACTTGGGGGGGAATAACAAAAATTCTGCAGTAACAATTCGACCTCTAACAAAAAAAGAAATGATGATGTATCCGATTTGTCCAACCAGTGGGCTAAGAACTACTCTTTCATTTGGTTTAAGCCTCATATACCTGGCACTGAACTTCTGCACTTCTGACTGGCAGATGCTGTCTCCAACTGCTCCTTCATACATAATTTTTGAAGAGTTGCTGTACTCTAAGTTTTCCAAGTTGACATTAATTTACATATTCAAGTACACAAAACATCCAGGCGCAAAGAAATAAAAATACTAGATCCAGAATCAAAAGGCAACAAATAATGGGAAAAAATGCAAACATTTCTTGTTTATCATGACTCACCTTTTTATTGATAAATAGAACAAAAGTCTTTGGCTTGAGTACCCTCCCTAAATACTTGCCCTGTGACCCCAACCTGAGACCTCAAACCTTTAAGGTTGTTTTGTTTGCGTTTTCTTTTACCTCCAGATTAGTCCATTGAAAAAGCCTGATGGGAAAGTTAACTTTCATTTTCAGGATAAGCAAAAACCACATTGTTTCCCTCCAGCACTGTACTCAAAAATCACCAAGATGTGAAAGTCATCAGCAAGTTACCACTGGTTTTGCGTAGTGAAAAGCTGAAGTAGCAGCACTAGGAATTAATATAACAAGAGGAAAGCAGAATGGGTCACTGGCTCAGGCAAGCTCTTACCTGCAAAGTTCAAAGCAAACAAGAACAATTTATATAAATCATTATACTAGAGTAAGTTAAACTGGAGATAGCAAATTAACACTCGGTACAGAAGCTTTAAACACCTCAGTCAGGAAAGATCCTGATGCTTCAGAGTGTAATGTGTGATTTTGTCACTCAGATGATTATAACAGGAGGGACACTAGTGAGTTTTCTTCTTAGATGTTAGATCACAATCTCATGAGTTTCCTGCTTATGACCATTTAATTTACACTGCTTTAGCTGCCCCTAGCAGTCCTTTATTAGTGCCATTGAGGAACCAGCCAACAGAATAAACCAGGCTCACTGACTCCTAGTAGCCTGGAGCTATACTGATGACATTCAATTCTGAATGCTTGCATTAAATATATTAAAGCCGTAAGTTCAGAGAAAGTGGATTTATTAATGCTATATAAAAATTCTGTTTGTAACAGTTTCAGAAAATTTGTGCTCATATTTTCAATTTATTTTTTTCCCCCCCCTCAGGCAAGTAAGAGAAATGTGGGAATGCAATTCCTTTAACTGCAGAATTCCATGATCAGCTTGGTTTCCCACTCTGGGCTACTTGCAGAGATGATCAAGTGTTACAGGACACATGCAAGGAAGAACTCCTTCAGGGGATGCTCATATAGCAGCATATTTTAGGGAAAACAATACTCTCAAAGGCAAACTTCTCAGCTCAACAAATACACAGACACAAAAACAGCCTAGAAATTAATGTGCCCATGCAAAACCAAACCAGCCAAAGCAGCAGCAGAGGGAGCTTTCAGTTACTTGTAAGATTGCTACCAATCCTGGTTTAATAGGGCCCAAGCAACAGCTGCTAAAACTCAAGCAAGATAGAAGCAACCAATATTATCAATCCAGGTCAGGAAAACAAATGGCTTCAATCAATGTGTATATTTCTTAAGACATTTAAGGCACAACCATTTGTCTCAGCAGTTTTCTCCATTAGCTTAAATTAAAACTGTATTAATAACATATCACTTCTAAGGAAAAAGGGCAAAGATAAGTTTTGCTGTACTGTAAGTGAAAGGCCTAAGATGGGGGCAGACATCAACCTCCTTGGCACACAGGTTGTCACGGAGAAGCTTCTCATGTTTAAGATTGTTGAAATCCCAAAAGATCCAAGGGCAAAACTAGCCTTCCTGAGGAAGCCTTTAACACTCCCTTATTTAAAGGTTCAGTGAGGAGCAAAACATTTCCTCTGCCAGTTTATTAACTAATGCTTTTTGCCTTACATGTTCTGCACATGCACTAGTTCAACTATGCTCATCAGCCCTGTGGGCTTGAACACTTCAAAACTCACAGATTTACCCTGGAAAAGGCCCAGTACCTTGCCCTGCAAGTCAGGCAGGGTCTATAATGTCAAATTACTGCAACCCGAAATTTTCTTGGGGGTAAACTTACCACATAAGTGTGTAGGGAACACAGAAACTCCTACAATTAATCTAATCTACTTTCTTGACTGCTATATGGTTAGAGCAAAGTCAGTAAGCAACAAAACATTTCAGTCTTATTCAATCTTTACAGTGGCAGAGCTCAAATACAGACTGATGACTATCTGGGAGATGTTCTTGGAACACACATTTTATTTTCCTATTACTTGAAAAAAAAAAATTTACTTCACCCCAAACCCAGCTAGCAAAAATCTTCTTAGAAGTGTTATAGCTAAGTAACTTCACCTAAGGAATCTGCACATCCATATTAAGGCTACTTTATTTATAATGAACAAGTAACAGGATGTAAAAGTGACTTTTCTCCAGTTGAAAAATACTACTTTACACCAGTAGTATTACTGCCTGCTTCAGAGCTGAGCTTTTGTGGACTTGGAAGTAACACTGACAATTACAGAGCAGAGCCCCTAACAGTTACACTAGTCTGTAAACAGCCAATTCACTTTTCAGAAATCTTTTCAGCAGTGTTGCAGAGTTCATACAAAGGCTTGTACCTGCATGTGGCTGGCAAGTGGGAACACCTAATACCCTACCAAATAACTTCAGTGCTGCCTTTTTTCATAAGGCCTAGCAATACTGAGAACTACTGGTTTCCTCAGTCAGTGTTCTGTTTAAGCACTTGCATTTTCAGAAATGAGACAGACACAAAAATGCTACCACACCAAGTAACACAGCAGCAGACAGCAAAGCCAGCAGTATTAACCAAGATATGCACAGGTAAATTAGTAAACACTACAAGCAAGAACCTACAATATGAAGTTATAGCAAGATGATGGAGCAAGAAGGTTCAATGTAATGTTGTCTTTTTACAGACTAAACGTATTACATTCCTTATTTTCATTAAGGAGTTTCAGGTGCCAAATACAACTCTCCAATTCACAATCTTCTCATTGACTAGCTAAAAAAAAAATAAAATAAACCAAACCACCAGAAGCCCCCAAAACCACAGAACTCACTTGCACTAAAATTATTCCCTTACAACAGTATTGTTAAGAGTAATAAACATAGTCCACCCTTTTTGCTATCACATACCAGAATAGCTGAATATTCAAGGAGTTACGTACACAATCATGCAAGTTAAAAGGAATAAATGAAATGCTCCACTTTATTAAGAAACCAAAAATACAAAACTGAAGAGTTCAAGGCTTCATGTACTCAAAACACTATTGAAAAATGGCATCTTTAACTTAGTTTTGTTTGCTAGCAGTACTAATATTGACCAAGATTAATTTCTACCAGATAGTGTTAGAAATTGACATTTTCCACCATTTGTGCTGTAATAAGCTAGTTTCAAATTAAGAACTTGGTGCAGTTACAATAAAGTCTAGATATTCATATAAATGTGGTTTTAGTCAATATGAGGTTTGGTAGACAAGAGCTTTTTAGCTCAAATTACAGCTTTTTTCTAGTTAGTGAATTTTAAGATGCTTAGAGTTTAAATCAGCTATAGCTCTACTGAATGATATTCCATGCAAAGATACAGCTTTTGAGTCACCTAACAGGCCTAGATGCCATTTGTTTCTGGCTACTAAAAATACAGAGCTCTGAAGGCATATTGTAGAACATGAAAGTTGAGAGACTGTATCTAAGGGTAGCATACATAAGCTGAACTACACGCTCTTCTCTCAAGACACCCTGCAGGCCACAAACATTCCCATTAGCATAGGAACACTGATCCAGTCACCATTACCAGTCAAGCCACCACTGCTTTTTTACCTGGTAGTTCAGCTCTGCTCAGATGCTTTAATTATGCACTTCAGGAAATCAAGGAAAGGTTAAGTGTTAGCTCTGATTTAGTAAGAAGAGCAGAACATGAGAAGCAGGAAGGAAAATGAGAACAGAGAATGAGAAATGCAGTAGACAGCCAAGTATTAGCCTCTGTTGAAAACACAAGACACTCTGAATTCAGAGTTTTCCTAACAATGCATGAAAGTTCACTTGCTTAGAGATACTTGAAATACATCTTTATTATCTAAATAAAAGAATGGGAATGACAAACAAGTTTTACCACTTAACACTCTGATGTGACTGCAGCAGTCTTATATTTGAAACTCAAAAGGGGAAGTAATTGCAGTCCAAAAAACAGCTAAATATGCAGGTCCAAAATATGAAGTTTTGTTTTGGTGTATTTTATTTTGTTTTATTTTTCTTTTTTTTTCCTTTTTTTTTTTTTTTTTAAACTGCCACATTCACTCCGAAGCCCATTCATCTCTTTCAGCATCCCAAAGATTAAGCACATGTTCTGTTCAGCTAGATAATAAAGTGGCAAACACGCTGCACCACTGACATCACAGGACAGTTGCCTATAAAACTAGACTTCTGACGCTGGGCTCCAGCTTCATCCCTCACAGGTCGTCATCTTCATCTGGCAGTGCAGTGGTTTGAGCAATCTGGAACAAAGAAGTTACACTTGAGAACTGTTCTTCAGTTACTGGCCCCAGGAGTCCAAACGCTAGTTACCAGGCAATCATTAGACCTTTGTGCCCATTCTCACTTACCTGTAAGTCTTGCTCATACTGTGCTGCCAGTGCTGGGTCCATAACAACTTCAGGTGGTGCAAGAGCAGGCATGGCAACAAACTCCAAGTTAGGATCTCCAATTAACTTTCTAGCAAGCCAGAGGAAAGGCTTCTCAAAGTTGTAGTTACTCTTAGCTGAAATGTCATAATACTGCAAAAAAGTACAGAATGGTAACAAAAGTTTAAATGCATACTATGACCAACACACATAAGCAGCTCAACTTTCAACTCAGTAATCTTTTTGACTGCATGACTTCCGTTTATGCTCTCGGGTAACTATGTTCTGTCTAAAAATGTGCAGCTTCAAACAGGCAGAAATTGGTAACTGAAAAGTAAACTATCCTATCAGATCAAAGATGGAACCTTCAGGAAGTACATCTGTCTTCCTTGCGATTCAGTCTACTTTAGTTTCATTTCTGCATCATCTGATGACACTGAGCAGCACAAGTCAAATGCACACAAGCTCTTTAAGAACTTATCACAGATTCTGCCACAACCAGTGAATTATCTTTAGCATCATCACTTCTCCATTCCCCAAAGTTAGGTTCAAACAGTCGAGCTGTACGGTTGACATATTACACCCTGCAGTTACAAAGGCAGAATTACTGCACAGAACTTAACTGCAGTCAATAAATCAAGCAAATACCAGGTCCTACAAACTCACACCAACATACCTGGAGATTCTTCTTCCTATGGAAGACAATGGATTTTGCCTTGACTTTTCTGTCCTTAATATCCACTTTGTTGCCACACAACACTATAGGGATGTTTTCACATACTCGTACCAGATCTCTGTGCCAATTCGGTACATTCTTGTAAGTAACTCTTGATGTTACATCAAACATTATGATGGCACACTGAGCTGTAAGAGAAGAATAGTCAAATTGCATCAGGAGAATAAGAACTTGCTTGTAAGATGGGAGAGAGAAGAGGCACCCACAGAAATCCCACATTAGGGTTAGAGTGTCCACATCAACTTTTCCCTCCAAGTTTCACATTTCTTAGAGCCTACACTCCATGCTCAAATCCACAGAACTCTGCATGTGACCCTGTCATCTCATATCTTCAGTGACCAAACACCAGCTAGTCCCACTAAATAACATGGTGTTACATGGTACAACATGCAAGGATCACTCAAGTAAACTCTGATTTACAGAGGTATTTGGCAGAATTAGTTAACACCATTTTAACTAATCTCAGACATCATGCTGATGTCTAATCCTGCTTAACAAAAAGTAACAATGTCAAGCTTTAATAATCCCTTGAAAAATATCAAAGATAAGCAGATGACTAAAGCAACCACAGAACACTTCTTGGATCGAGCAAAAGGGACACTGTCAGTACTGCATTAGATTTGAGACACTTTACTGTTGTATCTAAAGTCTTATGGTTTGTGTTCCAAGTCCTGGCCTCAGCACAGTATGTTAACACATAAATCTGTACTAACTGAAGTACTTCCACTTCTTAACCACTGAATTTCATCAGCAATTATGTTGTCATTTAAGGTACAACACTAGTCTTCATTAAAGCCTACAATAGCATACTGAAACATAACCTTACAACATTCCTACATCAGCACAAAGAAAACTATCCTATCTCCATGAAGAGTTTGAAACTAGAAACCATCTTATCACTTGAAGGCACACTGACAAATCTGAGTGGCCAACACAAATAAATGATGGAACTCTAAGAGGTAGAGAATACTCCTCACATCTACAGACATCTCACCTTGGATGTAGTAGCCATCTCGCAAGCCACCGAACTTCTCTTGGCCAGCTGTATCCCATACATTGAATTTAATAGGGCCTCTGTTGGTATGGAACACCAGAGGATGAACTTCAACTCCCAGTGTTGCTATAGGAATAAGAAAAAGCAATGCACTTAGCAAGTCATTCATTACACTTGTAATTGCAGCATGTTAGATCTCCAGTGTGTTTCAGACATACCTACATACTTCTTCTCAAATTCACCGGTCAAGTGACGTTTTACAAATGTTGTTTTACCAGTGCCACCATCACCAACCAGGACGAGCTGTTCAGACAGAAAAGCAAAAAAAAAGTCAGATAAATAAACTTCCAGGAACATGTATTGCTTATTTTAGTGTAATTAGTACTACAAAGATCTTAGTCCTACAATATGCTGTGAGCATATTCCCCATGAAGTAACTTGCTGTACTGAGACCCAATTTGTGAAGCCTATCATGCTATAGCTCTAAAACTCACCTAGCTCCTGTAGCTGAAAGACATAGAAAAAAATCATATAAGCATCCAACTCAGAGACACCCACTGTAATCTATAAAAACAAACCCACAACCAAAACCAAGCAACCCAAACTACTGCAGTGCTAATGACTACAACAGTCTAATTATTTTAAGAAATAAAAGTAACAACTTTTCATGAAGCAATCTTAATGACTTCTGGCTGCTAAGATAAAAAGAAGACAAAAGAAGCAACAACAAAAAAAGAAACCCCCTTAACCCACACAAACCACCAGAAATTCTGTTCTGAAACATTTTAAGTTTTCTTCACTAAGCTTCTACACAGCAGAAAAAGACTATTCTAAAATCCTCTAAGCACTTCTGGCTGTGAACTTCTGAATTTTAAAAAACATTCTATAGGCAAAGTATCACTTTTTTTTTTTTTTCACTTAACTACAAAAGAGCACCAGATGACAGAGTACAACAGAATCCTTCTGTAAAAGTTATATGCAATATTCCAGTAAACTAACGCATGATTACGAAAAGAGGAACACTTCAAAACCAAACCTACAGTCCACGTTGGCACTCGAGAGTTGCTCATGCTACTTTTCTACTCAAAGAAAGAAAGGAACGACTAAACCACTCCCTTACCTTAAACTGCACTTGCGGCTCTCCTTGGGCGGCCATGCTGGGTCTGCGGGGGAAATGGAAGCATGTGAGCTCACAACAGGCGAGTCGATTCAAAGCCCATCCGGAAGGGCCCGAGCGCCGTTTTCTGTTCCCAAAAAAGCCTCCTCGGCTCCTGGGGCGCTTTCTCTACCCGCCCCGCCAGCGGAGGCTCAGCCCCCGCCACCACCTCCCTCCCTCCTCCCCTCCTCTCCGGCCCAGGGCGCGCGTGGTCCCGGGCCCATTCAAGGAGCAGGAAGCGCCTCCACGTTTCCCCACATGCGGCGGGAGGGCGCGCGGTAATGGCGGCGGCATCTTCCCGCCCACCCCCGAAGCCCCATAACGGCAGCCGCCGCCGCAGTCCTTTGGCCTTCGGGCTCCCATAAGGAGATACCGCGCAGGGACCTCCAAAGGACACCTCGGCGAGGGCCAACGCCAGCCTCGCTTTAGAGAAAGTCAGCCCAACCCGCCCAGAATCGCTGTCCCACCCTTCTAAGAACCCACCTTCTGAGCCCGAGAGCCCACAGCAAGTCCTCTGAGGCTTCCGAGCGGAGTCCTTCCCCGGACGGGCCTCAGTCTCCCGCCAGCCCCCAGCACGGGGCCTAACGCTCCCGGCTCCTCACTCGCCCCGCCATGAGCCACCATGACTGAGCAGCGCGCGCGCGCGCCTCCTCCCTCCCCCCACCGGCTCGGGCGGTTGGAGGCCCCGCTCCGCTTCTCCCCCCATATCCCGCCCGCCCTTTTACCAGGGACGGAGAGAGGCGCAGCACCGCTCCTACCCTTCCCCCTCTCCCGTTCCGGGAAGCGATGGGAGCAAGGCCACCATACAAGTCGGCTACTGCAGCTGCAAGGCTGACTGAGGCCCGGCCTCACTGCAACCCAGCCCACCCCTAACCACCGCTCCTCGGCGGTAGGTAACGGTCACCGCCGCCGCCATCCCCACCGCCCAGGCTGGCGAAAGCGGCCACGCTGCCGCCCGCCAGCTCCTCAGAGAGAGAGGCGCGCGCCTCCGCTCCGTTACCTTCCGCGAGCCTTCGCTCTCCGCGTCGCTCCGCTCAGTGACTGGGCGCTGGGAAGATGGCGGAAGCGCCGTTCAAATACCCGGAGAGCGACGCCGCGCGGCCGCGGGGAGGAGGAGAAGGAGGAGGAGGAGGAGGAGGAGGGACCGGTTGTCACGTGGTGCGAGAGGGCGGGAGGCAGCCGGGCCGCGGGCGCCGGCTCCGGGCGGTCCGTTCTACGGGTGCGGAATGGGCCGGGAGGTTCGGCTCGGCTCGGCTCGGCGTCGTCCCTCCGCTGGCAGCAGCGGCCCGTCGAGTCCGCTGACTGTTCTGGGGCGTGGGCGGGAGGGCCCGCAGGCCCCGCTCCTGGCCTGCTGTACCAGAAAGGGGACGGAACCCCTGGGCCTGGAGCACCCTCTGTGAAGCTCGAGGTCAAATAGCGTGGGTTGAGACAAAACCCCTGTGCCAGGCGGAGCGGCTCAGGGAACTCGGCAGGCTCCCTGTTTAATGATGGAAATCTAATAGGGAAGCGTTTCGGTCATATGACGACACTCTCTTTGCAGACAAAGCTTAAAACCTGCACTAGGTGCTGAGAAACCCCCTAAAGCGCTTCCAGCACAGCTCAGTGAAGACTGCAAACAAAAGCAGCAGGAGAATGCAATTGAACAGCTCTTCAGAAGGGTTTCCCTTACAGATAGCCATTATTTTTAGCTGTTTATACAAACTGCGTCCACTTGAGCATGCCTTAATGAAAATAAAAGTTGTTTTGTAACTTCCGGATTTAAAATAGTTCTCAAAGTTCTGAAGTCCAAACTTAAGTGAAAGAAAGTTGTTCAAAACCTGACTTTCAAGGAACATGTTTTGCATAAGCCCATAAATACCAAGTTCATGGCGTCACACTTTTTAATTCCAGTGTGCCTCAATAAATTTTATGTGCTCTGCATAATGTTTGTTATTGCATCCCATAAACTAGAATAAATACATGGCTTTTTAAAAAAAATATTCCTGGATTGAATTAACATAAAAAACATTTCAAGGCAGATGTTAAAAACAATAGAGTGTTTTGTTCACTTAGTCAGAGTTTTGTTCACTTAGTCAGAGGGAGTAAGAAGGAAGATAAGGGATACATATCACGTGTGATCATGTCCTTGCTCAATATATACTTGCTTTGTTCAAAATGTACTTGCTTTGCTAAAAAGTTGCAATTTAGGAAGCTAAGCAAATCTACAACACCACGTAAGGGAAGACAAGCCAGAAGATGCCTGAGGAAGACTACCAATCTTCATCACAACGACCACCAGGAGGCAGAAAAAGACCCCCTAGCAACATACCGCACACGCGCAGCATACTCTGGAAGGATGCATCGGGACCTACTATAAAAAGGGGACTAACACTTGATTGGTTGCGGCAGTTGATGGAGCCTGTATATGACTATAGACTCCCCTGTCGCCCAGCGCTGATATTTGCCTAACACCTTGCCTGCTATAATTAATAAAATTCCTAATCTGACTATGCCGATTTGGTGTGAATCAAATTTATAACAGCAGATGATACATGCAAGTGCAGCTTATTTCTTACTCATTTTCTACATAGATGCAATGTAAAGAGAGAGTTTTACAGGAGTGGCTGCACTGTGCTGTAAATTTTGCTCATTTGATAGTGTAATTTCAATCCAAATGTCAGTAACATTTTCTGTGTTGGTAAAAACGCACCAGCTTGTTGACTTTGCCATCCCTTTTTTTGGACGAGTTGGGTTGGCGGGTTTTTTAGCATTTTTGCTGACTGCCTCTAGGTGTCAGGAAGGCTGTTTTTCAAAATGTAATGCATCTTAACTTTACTCAGCACAACGCTATCTTTACAAAATCCTTGTGAATTCCACCCGTGTTCTTGACTAATAGACATCTGTTTATAAATAAGAGCATATAATGCCACATTAGTAGACTTTTTAGGAATATAAAGACTTCCAGAAAACAAACAAGCAAACAAAAACTCAGTCAACCTGTAACTGTGTCTAGAACACTCCTTTTACTTTAGAATCTTCTCAGTATAGATATAAATGTATTAGTAAGCAACCTTACATACTGGTAACACTGATACTTTAATATGGAATACACCTCCAAGCACTGCAGAGCAGGGTTAGATCCAAAAGATTAGCACCCATAACACTAGTAAATCAGCAGAATAATGACTTAACCATCTTCACATTGCTTGTATGCTTGTATCAGTCGATTGTGAACAAACGTAGCACCTCACTGACACCTCTGATGCACAAAAGGCTGCGTCTGAATTCCAGCTATGACACAGATCACTCTTAGCTGCTTTGGGGGTGAGCAGCCGATAGCAGCCACAGCTTAACATGATGGAGCAGCAAAGGGATGCGTTTGTGGCCTGCGACGAGCAGAAGTGTCATTAGAGAGACCACAGGCCAGGCTTTTTGAACTGAACATGAATTACATGAAGTCCGACTGCAGCCTATCCACAGCACCTACCGGGAAAGAAATCATCGTACCACAACTTTTTACAACTCTTTCTCTCATGACAGCATCCCAAAACTGCCAGTATTGCCGCTTCCCTGGGATTCGCCAAGCAGCACTGACTTCACAGGACGGGAATCCGCTTCCAGGCACCTTCGGGCACCGCAGTTCTCCAGCGCCGAGTACCCGACGAGCGCTTAGGGGGCAGCGCTCCGCTCGGCTGCACGGAACTGCTGCGCGGCTTCGGAACTCCCGGCACCTACGCCCGCCCGCCGCCCGTCCTTCGCCGCTTCCCCAACCGCACCGAGGCCTCCCACCCCTGGCCGCACCGCAGCCAGCCCCGCCGTGACGTCAGCGACGCGAGGCGGGCTCCCCAAGGGGATGGTTGCGGTGGCCGCCCCCGCCCCTTCTCCGCATGCGCGGCGCGGCCCGTTGGTGCCTTGGCTCTGGGCGGGGAGCTGGGCGGGGCCGCTGCTCCTCGCACCGCGGAAGGAGAGCGGGGAGGTGGCGCGGCCGGCACTGCGCCGGGCGGAGAGAGAGAGGGCGAGGGAGCGAGCGGGGGGGCGGCCCCAGCGGCCCGCAGCAGCTCTCGGCAGCGAGCCAGGAGCAGCAGCAGCTCGGGAGGCCTCGGGGAGGGGCCGAGCCGCTGCGGGGATGAAGGACCGGCTGGCCGACCTGGCAGAGGTGAGGGCTTGGGCTCGGGGCAGGTCGGAAATGGCGAGGAGAGGGGGGAGGCTCCTGGGGAAGGAGGGCGGCGGGCTGAGGCGAGGAGCGAGCGGGGCGGGAGGGCACAAAGGCGGCGGAGGGCGGCAGGGCGAGGGCCGTACGGGCCCTTCCCGCCGCCTGAGGTAACGGTCAGAGGCGGGAGAGTGGATGTTGCGTTGCGGGATCCGCGGAGCCGACGCCTCGGCCGCGTCCCTGGGGACAGGGAGGTCTCCGGTTGCCTCCCGCCGTTTCCCGCTCGCTGCCCGGGGTGGGGGGCGGTTTCCTCCCGGCAGCCGGGGAGGCGAGTCCGAGCCGGGCGATCTGGCAACAAAGTTCAGGCTCCTCTGATTTTTATAGATCACCTTCCGTCGCTTCCTCCTGACCTCTAGCGCGTTTCAGACGTTACCGTTTTGAATGACAGACAAACTGGACGGTAATTTTGTTTTTCAGCTGCCCGTGGCGTAGATTCATCTGCTTGAGAGGTGTTTAGGCAATAATGCGTCAATAAAGTTCTCTGCAGATTTTATTTTCCGCGTTGTTTACAAAATGGTAGCTGGTTATGTTTATGCGATCTTTTCCTTTCCCTTATTCGTGCTTGGAAAACAGTATACTAAAAAAAAAGGAGAGTTGGAAGGAGGTACCATCGTGTCTGTCTTCAACAGGATATGCAGGATATGGCTTGGTTAAAATAAAAGGATATTTACCTTTTTTTTTTTTCCGAAAAGAAATGGAAATGAGAACACTCGGGAGTTGCTGTGGTAGTTATATGTTGCCTTCAGAAGAAATGTTAATTTCAGTTCACATGTATACCACATTTATATGTGCCTGGATTTTATTTCACAGTAAAGATACCATTTTCTCATGAAGAGTTTTCACTTTTACCTAAATCTCCCTTTATAAGACAGAGAAATGTTACTTCTCAGTGTTTGTGGTCCGTTAGCATAATATTATCACGACTTTTTTTCTTCAATCATTTTATGAGTTTAGGCAGTGCTAAAGTAGGTGCTGCAGAAAGAACTTTTTGAATACTTGGAAGATTACATAGAATTAGATCATGTTGCTTCCTCTTATTTTCTAGCTAGAAAACATCTTGTAGAGTACATGCTTTCTTGGAAGATAGCAACTGTAATCATATTTCTTCCCTTCTAGGGGATTGTTTTCATGTCCTTTCAAAATTATTCTAAGCAGGCTGAACTACTTCTAGCTATTCAAATTGTCCTATCATACAGGTAATTGGACAAGACAATTGATCAAATCCCAGACTTACTTATTTTTGACCACAAATGAGTGTAAGACAAGAAGAATTAGAAATTCTCTCTGATACAATGTACTATTTTTGGCAGTGGTTGATAATAGATATTTAGGGAAGAAAGAAACAAACAAAACATGTTTGCAGATACCAGTCCATCTTACAATGGCTTAGAAAGGGCTGTAGGATCTGTGTTCAGACACTCTGCTTGGCACATTTGGCCTGTGTCAGGTATTAAAAACAGATGTTCTTTTAAAAAGTCTGTTAATAAAACTCATTCCAACTTTTGTTATTACTGTTAACTCACTTAAGAAAGGTAAGAGGTAAATCAGCTCAGCCTCAGTGTGATGTTTTAGATCTCAGGTTTGGGGTGTACAGTTCATAAGGCTCAAAAATGATCTTGTTACATGCTGAAATGGATGCAGAACTTTCTGCTGAAATCCATTTTTCTTGCTTGATTGGTGCATCATTTTAAATACATGCTTTTTATCTTTCTTTGCTCTTGAATATTATTGAGGATATCTTAGAATTAACCTTTGAAAAGTATATTTGATTGTTGTTTTTTTTTAAGCAAGGACCTGTAACTTGAAGAGACCTTCATTGATATTTTTTTTTTGTGAACTCCTTGAGAGTTCATTTAGTGCCTCCAACTCTGTAGTAATGAGTGAAGAACCACAGAGTCACAAAACTTAAAATTAGTAGAATTGGGTAGTGTGGAAAAAAATGCAAAAGGAACCTTTTCAGGAGGAGGAAAACATTACCAAGTTATTTTATGGTTGGCTATTTTTTGTTTGGTGGGGTTTTTTCCTCTCTCCCTGAGCTAGCCTCTTACGTTAGTCTGTGTTCAAACATGGAATTTTCTGCAGATGAGCTGTGTTTTCTGTGTCATAACAGTGGGAAGCAGTTTGTTGCAGACAGTTGCCATATGACATTTTTCTGATTGTACAATAATGCAACTGAGAGCATGTTAATGATTGACCTGCCAGAGCTGCCTGACAGACCTCCTTGGCCCTCTGCAAGCCCTCCTTGGCTACTCTGAGAGCAAAGAATTTCTGAAAACACTGATGCTGCAAGAAGAAAACTTAATATTTCAGAAGCTTGCTCCTTGGGTCTGATTCATTGGGATAATGCTGGTCAGTTATTATCTTTGCTGCCTCTCAGAGGAGTACATGTGGTCTGGACTGAGAAATACCTAACCTTGAATGGAGTTTCAGGGACAAGAAATGTTTCTGACTAGGTTAAAAGCTGCTTTTCGTTTCAAAGGTCAGTAATTACTTTGGTACAATATATTTATGAATGAATATGTAAGATATCCTGACCTGGTAATGCTTGGTTGACAGTTGGGCTTGATGATCTTGAAGGTCTTTTCCAACCAAAAGAATTTTACAGTTATGTAATTCTAAGATAGACTTATTCTTGCAATTGTGTAAGGTATGGGATATGTCAGAAGTTTTCATAAACCACCACGAGATGGTTTATTGATGGAGCTGAGAAACTATTGCCTGAATATCTGGATTCTGCCACATAAACCAATGTCTGAGGGAACTTACTATAATTTATAAGTCTGTGAATCTTTATGGGGTTGAATGACCCAGCTTTTTAAGTGCCACAAAGTGCAAACAGACTTCATTATATTGCTCTTGGAGAAACTTTTAATCGTGTTTGGTTAGTGGTTTTTTTTTGGTTGTGGTTTTGTTGGTGGTTTGGGTTTTTTTTTTGTGTGTGTGTGATAAAGCTTATGCTGGGGAGGTAAGGTCTAGGAGAAAATATATTTCTGTGAAACTTGATGATAAAAGTGAGTTCTTGGTTCAGTTGTGTGCTTGTCAAAAGAAGGTGCATCGCTTAAGTTCAAGAGAAGTAGCAAATAAGCTATATTTTAGGTAAGTGATGTTTCAGGAATGTGGAGACTAGAAGTTGTGAAGTCATCAGGTGTCTCACGTGCTGCAGCTCAAAGTAAGCAGTCCATAAATCCTTACATTGGAGACAGAAAATTGATCAATGGTGTCATTTCTACCAAATGTGAAAGTGAAATGAACATGGAGCTGACTGTGGGATGGGTAACTGATTGCTTCCTTCCAGCCTGGCACCCACAAATGGGACTTCCTAGTGAGATTCTTTTATCACTCCTTTGTTTATCACCCAGGTGTTTAATGTTTTACTAAGATCTTCTGACCAAAGTAAAAAAATGCTGACATGCTGAATCTTTTAGCTGATACTGCTTTCAGTATTTTCTGTTCAGTTAGCTAAATACATGTAGGATGTGGCTATAAACAAATAGAAAAAATATTCTTTGCTCAGTAAATATAAGCAGAAGGTGTTCATTCACATAGATAAAGAAATGAAATATCTGTGAAGTGTAGCTCATTCTTCACTTCCAGCTGGGAACTTTGTAGCACTGCAGCCTCTGGAATGGGAAAAAGTTGGGTGACTTCAATTGGGCACATACTTCCTAACTTCTTTGTATTAAGCAAGACTGTTAATTGATTACAGTCCCTAAGGACATGTTCTTTAATGTTGAGTTCTAGTAATCGAGTCTATAAAATTAGTAGATACAAAAAGTCTCCATGACACAGCACTATGAGTAATGGGAGGGTGGACCAGCAGAGCAGGAAGATCTGAATTCCTCTGTTTCAGTTGGGGTGTTATGGTTCTTCCTCAGCATAAAAAACAGATGATTTCTGACAAACATATTGTCACAGAGTTTTATGCACTTCCTGAATTTGCAGGAAAAGAACTGTCACAAGAGTATAAATAATTACTTTCCTTGCAGATTTGGGGTACTTGGTAGATTTTGATGCTTAGATTCATTCAGTATAACATTCTTTGTTAAATTATTTAATTTAGCTTTGGCAAGAACCTAAATTAGTATTTGGATCTGGAGTATACCAGTGAACAGAAAAATGCTAACTAGCAATATGTCTTAGAAGCAGATGACGTTAGTGTT
>VYZU01082032.1:0-17384 GCA_013401355.1 Ceyx cyanopectus | reverse complement strand
AATTAATACATTTTTAAGACTGAAACTTAATTGTTTTAAACTAAAATAACTTAGGATTTGTTTTCATATCTCAGTGTTACAAACAGTTTAAATAAGGAGTGGAGAGACTACTGAGTTTTGACTGTTTGGCTTTTTTCTTTCGTGGTAATATTTCTTATAATGAATTTTAGTACCTTACCAGTGCTGCTTTTGTTAACACTCTTGTGAACATTTTTGTGAGATGTAGCCTTGTCTTTCAATGTATTAATTATTTAGTAACCTTAACCTATGTAAGCTTTATACTTAAAAAAAAAATAATTCCAAGAAGTGCTAAAATATTTTATGCTGAAAGGCTACTTGTTTAACTATCTGCTTATTGCATTACATTTAAGAAGGAAAAAACCCAAACTTTTTAATACAGTTTTGTGTTTTTCTTGTGATGTGACTAAGGTCAATTGCTTCAAATATTTCCTTGCCTTTATATAGAAGAGTTAGTTGCAACAATTTCTGATGGAAGAATGCAATAATGAAGCAAGTGGATTTGAACTTGAGCAGATAATTTTGCAGGTAGCCTTTGTGCAGAGGAAACTGATGGGTCAGTTAAGCCTTATTTGTGAATATGACAAGAATCACACTTTTTTCTCTATATAGCCAATATTTCTTATTCAGCAGCTTACTAATGTTGATGTGTGAATATAGCAGATAGGGATAAACTCCCTTAGAAGAGTCTGAGATGTAATACAACCTAAGACACTGATTTGTTATGAAATGTATGTTATGTAACATATATGAAGTGTTTTAGTGTGTATTTAGCTGTTGTAATGCTAGCTTGCAAGACTTGAAAGCTTGAAAGACTTCAAATGTAACCAAATAACTGCATTTAATGTTATGAGCTATTTTTGTATTTTGAGTGTAAAATACTTGTAACTTGAATTTTTGACTTTCTTGTTTAAGAATGTCCTTGTAGATATGTAGATACATTTATGCTGTAAGAGAACTAGAGGAAAGTATAATGTGTGCCTTTTTAAACACAGTCTAAAACTATACTTGGCAATGTTTCCAGATGCCTAACTGTACCATTAACCACAATTAATCAGTCCTAAAAGGTTAGAATCCTTAAACTTCTGTTTTGTTGAAAGTATCTGAGATCGAAGTTACTTAGTGAACATTCAGTCTGTTGACTTAAACTCAGCAAAGTTTACAATTTATATTGTATGTATTAATATTCCTGCTTTGCTGTCCAAATACACTGTGAATGTGCTGGAGCTCTTCAGATGTCAAATATGTTTAAGAAAGGAAAAAAAAAAAAAGACTTTTTTTTTTGTGCAAGTCAGCCATAAAGAAGTCACTTGTAAAATTTTGGCTTCATTAATGAACAAATTTCTTTACCTCCAAATCCAGAACACTCACTGATGTTTGTGATGAAGTTTACATGCAAAGTAAGGAAAGATTGGTTGCCTTAGTACTCATTCTAGGTAAAATATATTTTTTATTCTATAGTTTTCTAGATTTTTATCAGTAAATATTATTTATACAGATACAAATTAGATCGGGGGATAAAAAGTCAGCTCTGCTGTTTAACAGCTGGATACCTAAATTAACTCCCAAAATCTGAACATGTTGAATTTTTTTATTTATAATGCAATAATTTGCTCATTCAGACCAGAAATTTGAATAGGCCACTCCATACTTTTTACTTGTTATATAGCTGCCTCAATGAGTTGGTTTAAAAAAACAAAACAACTTGTTTTTCACAT
This sequence comes from Ceyx cyanopectus, assembly GCA_013401355.1. Lineage (NCBI taxonomy): Eukaryota > Metazoa > Chordata > Aves > Coraciiformes > Alcedinidae > Ceyx > Ceyx cyanopectus. The sequence goes on along the minus strand of VYZU01082032.1, from coordinate 15,648 downwards.
GAACCTCTTTGTTCTGTTAATACTGGAGGGGAGTAAATCTCTAACCTATGCACTAATAAATTTACCAAAGTAAGTATCTTGTGGCTATTTTTATATTCATGTTGTTACTGTGACCTTTGTGAATATTTCCAGTAAGTGTTTGAATAAGGCTGGTATGTTTTTACAATGATGTATGTCAAACAACCAATACCTTCAGAGTAAAGGTAAAGTATTTCCTGAAACTTGGTACTGGAAAAGGTGAAGAGATGATCAAAGTAGGTGAGCAGGTGTAAATATAATAATGAGGACACAAATGGCATTTATTAACTTAAACTATGCCAATGAGTTTTTTCTTTAATACTAAATTTGAAAATCAGAGGAATTTTTTATTAAAGCTATTAATCTAATATAAAAAAATCCTCATAGAAAGGCCTATTTTCCCAGTGCAGAATTAAAACTTTCTCTTACCTGCCTAGCCCAGAAGGGGAAAATCTGGAATAGATTGAGGGTTCTGATGTGCAGGAATAACTGGAGTCATTCCCCTGTGCTGAGATTTAAACCTAGTTGAGATCTCTACTCAGAATGCCCAAGGCTTCATTTGTTTCATTTGACTCAGTGCTATCTTTGTACAGAAACAAATGGTGGTTCCCACTTCTGTCAGTACCTAGCAGCAGTGAGGATACACGTGCAGAGTTCACACTGAAGCTCTTGGCCACTGGCCTGTTTATGACTTAACTGTAAGGTAATTAAGCAGTTATGCTTACATCAGTATTGTGGTATAGGGAAAAGTGGATATGAGTGAGACTGTTGAATTTGGCAGTGAAGGCAAACAGAGAAAATCTTAGCCTAGGGAGCATGTTAAATATCTGCCCTTGCACAGATCTGTACAACCCAAGTGCTCAGATTATGGGTAAGTGCAGTTATCTGTTGCTTCACACTGTCCTGCTCCANAGAAGGAAAAAACCCAAACTTTTTAATACAGTTTTGTGTTTTTCTTGTGATGTGACTAAGGTCAATTGCTTCAAATATTTCCTTGCCTTTATATAGAAGAGTTAGTTGCAACAATTTCTGATGGAAGAATGCAATAATGAAGCAAGTGGATTTGAACTTGAGCAGATAATTTTGCAGGTAGCCTTTGTGCAGAGGAAACTGATGGGTCAGTTAAGCCTTATTTGTGAATATGACAAGAATCACACTTTTTTCTCTATATAGCCAATATTTCTTATTCAGCAGCTTACTAATGTTGATGTGTGAATATAGCAGATAGGGATAAACTCCCTTAGAAGAGTCTGAGATGTAATACAACCTAAGACACTGATTTGTTATGAAATGTATGTTATGTAACATATATGAAGTGTTTTAGTGTGTATTTAGCTGTTGTAATGCTAGCTTGCAAGACTTGAAAGCTTGAAAGACTTCAAATGTAACCAAATAACTGCATTTAATGTTATGAGCTATTTTTGTATTTTGAGTGTAAAATACTTGTAACTTGAATTTTTGACTTTCTTGTTTAAGAATGTCCTTGTAGATATGTAGATACATTTATGCTGTAAGAGAACTAGAGGAAAGTATAATGTGTGCCTTTTTAAACACAGTCTAAAACTATACTTGGCAATGTTTCCAGATGCCTAACTGTACCATTAACCACAATTAATCAGTCCTAAAAGGTTAGAATCCTTAAACTTCTGTTTTGTTGAAAGTATCTGAGATCGAAGTTACTTAGTGAACATTCAGTCTGTTGACTTAAACTCAGCAAAGTTTACAATTTATATTGTANTTGTGGCTATTTTTATATTCATGTTGTTACTGTGACCTTTGTGAATATTTCCAGTAAGTGTTTGAATAAGGCTGGTATGTTTTTACAATGATGTATGTCAAACAACCAATACCTTCAGAGTAAAGGTAAAGTATTTCCTGAAACTTGGTACTGGAAAAGGTGAAGAGATGATCAAAGTAGGTGAGCAGGTGTAAATATAATAATGAGGACACAAATGGCATTTATTAACTTAAACTATGCCAATGAGTTTTTTCTTTAATACTAAATTTGAAAATCAGAGGAATTTTTTATTAAAGCTATTAATCTAATATAAAAAAATCCTCATAGAAAGGCCTATTTTCCCAGTGCAGAATTAAAACTTTCTCTTACCTGCCTAGCCCAGAAGGGGAAAATCTGGAATAGATTGAGGGTTCTGATGTGCAGGAATAACTGGAGTCATTCCCCTGTGCTGAGATTTAAACCTAGTTGAGATCTCTACTCAGAATGCCCAAGGCTTCATTTGTTTCATTTGACTCAGTGCTATCTTTGTACAGAAACAAATGGTGGTTCCCACTTCTGTCAGTACCTAGCAGCAGTGAGGATACACGTGCAGAGTTCACACTGAAGCTCTTGGCCACTGGCCTGTTTATGACTTAACTGTAAGGTAATTAAGCAGTTATGCTTACATCAGTATTGTGGTATAGGGAAAAGTGGATATGAGTGAGACTGTTGAATTTGGCAGTGAAGGCAAACAGAGAAAATCTTAGCCTAGGGAGCATGTTAAATATCTGCCCTTGCACAGATCTGTACAACCCAAGTGCTCAGATTATGGGTAAGTGCAGTTATCTGTTGCTTCACACTGTCCTGCTCCACCACCCGGGGAAAAAACACAAAACCTGAATGTAAATGGACTCCACAGAATGGACAAAAATGATTTCAGACACTTGTGTGTATTCTGCTTTTCTTTTGCTCTTTAATGTTTCTAGGCAGTGGAGGATTTGTGTAACACAGCACTACACCAGTTGCAGCCGAGTGTGATAAATACCATTTAGAAGACAGAGGGAAATGAGGGAACTGCTGCCTCTGAACACTTTTTTTCTGTATAAAATTATTTTTTGTAAACTCTAGACCCTTTCAGACACTTCTGCTTAACGTAGGTTGGAGAGAACAGTTCGGATGTGGGCTTTACTCTGGGAGGAAGGGGGGTTGTGAATAGGAGTCTAAAGACTTGGGTTACCTACAGTTCAATTGACATGTTCACAGGCTCTCCTCAGCGTCTGAAAATAGCCCTGGGGGGCCAGCCCTGGCACCTGGGGCAGCCCTGGCGTGTCTGGAGGGTACAGTAATTGGCTGCTCTGTTCTGGAGTGTCATTTGCAGCCTCTTGTAGCTCCCCCTGGCAAACCTGCCAAGTCCTGCCTGTAGTAAAGCCCTTCCCAATGAGCATTTTGGAATAAAAGGAGCACTTCATAATCACTTTTAAGTAACTTCTGAAGAACAGAGGTATTCCTGGAATAAAGGTTTTTATGAGTGCACAGAAATGGTAAGTAATTCCAAAATGACTGGGTTTATGTTTTGGAAGGAATGTTTGTGTTTATTGGCTACTTTGGAATTCATGTTACTGCAATAGGGTGACTAAAGGTTTTTAATGTTTAAAGAATTATTTAAAAATGGCTAAGTTAGGGTACAAATAGCTAGCCATGTATAGCAGACTGGCTCAGGAAGAAAGCAAGAATTATTTTGCATATAAAATTATATTTTCTACATCCATACTTTAGAGGGAACATAAAGCTATAGGGTCAGCCTATGCCAGTTATCTCAATTGAAAGTAAATTGTCGACATTAGCCCAGAGTGAACTCGGTTCAGAGAATAGGTCAGGATGAATTGGGCTCAGCAGAGGTGCTGTTTATGTAACAGCTCACTTCAGAGCCCTTTTATGTAAGCTCCCAGAAAATGAAGAGGCAACGTCAGTACATTTCTGACAAGGTTATTTGCATTGTGCAGAACTGTTAACTTTCTCTACTTACAGGGTTTTTGCTTTTTTGAGTGCTGTTATATAATCATCAGTGTTTCTAACACTGGGGAAGTCTGTTAAGGGAATTTGATCTAACATTTCTGAGATGAGATGTGGAGGCTTGTAGGTGAGAAGTCCTATAAAATTAATGTGTATATAATAATATTGACAGTTTCAAGAAATCTTTGGGTTCTTTTTTAAGCTTCCTGCTTTCCTGAATTGTGGTATGAGTCTGTGGTGAACATCTATATATCAGCATTGGAGAATTACTCAGTTTGGAAGTGATCCCTGCAGGTTATGTAGGGCAGTCTCTTGCTCAAAGGAGTGTCATTGAGATCAGACCAGATTCCATATTGTTCTACATCACAGAATGAAACAACTTTGGTGTTTAATAATTGAATATTTTCTATATAAGTATGAATTTATTAAAAAAAAAAAATAAAAAACCAAAACATTTTTTCTCATGACTGTGTAGTAGAGTAGTATCTCTTACTGTTGGAATTGTTCTTCAGTAGGATCCCCATCAAACACAATAACATTTGCTAGTCTAAAAATTCAAAGAGAATCTGGTGTTGAGAAAAAAAAAATCCTCTTGGCCTGTTTGTGGAACAAATTTCTGTTAACTGAATGATGTCAAGTACCTGAGCTTTGGACAGGGTGGAGGGTGTCTGGCTATGCTATGTCACAAGAAAGATAACCAGAGGGTGGTATTTTCGCTAGAAANGGTATGAGTCTGTGGTGAACATCTATATATCAGCATTGGAGAATTACTCAGTTTGGAAGTGATCCCTGCAGGTTATGTAGGGCAGTCTCTTGCTCAAAGGAGTGTCATTGAGATCAGACCAGATTCCATATTGTTCTACATCACAGAATGAAACAACTTTGGTGTTTAATAATTGAATATTTTCTATATAAGTATGAATTTATTAAAAAAAAAAAATAAAAAACCAAAACATTTTTTCTCATGACTGTGTAGTAGAGTAGTATCTCTTACTGTTGGAATTGTTCTTCAGTAGGATCCCCATCAAACACAATAACATTTGCTAGTCTAAAAATTCAAAGAGAATCTGGTGTTGAGAAAAAAAAAATCCTCTTGGCCTGTTTGTGGAACAAATTTCTGTTAACTGAATGATGTCAAGTACCTGAGCTTTGGACAGGGTGGAGGGTGTCTGGCTATGCTATGTCACAAGAAAGATAACCAGAGGGTGGTATTTTCGCTAGAAATAGTTTCATCCTGCCTGAATTATGGGTTTGTGTGTTCAGATATTGTTAAGTAGAAGTGACAGAATTGCAGCTATTGGAAGGGCTGTTCCAGGCTTTACTTGGCTCCCATTTTTAGGTCACTGTAGAATCAAACACTCATCAGAGCTATTACAGAGCTGTTCTGCTTATGTGTATAATTGAAAGATTAAGTCCTAGTTCATCCAAGTCGCTGAAATGACTTGTCCAAGATCACACAGGATCAGTGTGGAGAGCACAGTGTTTGTACTCAACTGCTTATTTCAGCTTGCAAGGCTGTCTTTGCCTTTGGTGTGTGCATGAAAGTGTGTTAAATACTCCTAGGAAACTTCTGAAAGTTCATGCTTTCTGGTTAGTATTATAGTAAAAAAAATTAAATGAGATTTATGTCTTGATATCTTCCTAGACAGTAAAAAGTTTTTACTTGAAAGAGACATCTGTATATGGAGAATATTTGAGCCAGAGGAAGGAAAATTGAGAGTTTGTAGGATCTATAACTGCTACAGCTGTGATTTTGTTTTGGTGGTTGTTAACTGTTCTTTCAATAATAAAACTTTGTATCATATACATCCCTTGCAGTTGTTACTGCAGTAGATCCGGTCTAAATTTGGTTCCTCTTTACAAGTGATAAAGGATTCCTACAAAAGAGGAGAAGCTATTGCAACCTTTCACTCTAGCATCTGAAGTAGCTGGGGGGTAAGAGATGTCCTGTTCTGTGGAACAGAGGGATGTGACTTTTTTTCTCTCCTCAGTTGTAATCCTTCATCAATGATGTATTAAAAAGTGACAGAATATTTCACTATCAGTCCCATTTATTTGGTGGTCTCAAAGAATGCTATTTCCTAGTTCATCTTCTGAACAATTTTATGTGGTTTAATAATGTCAATCAGCATGTCTCTCTGCAAAGCTTTTCACAAGTGTTTTCCAGTAACACTGTTCATGCACATCTCCAGGAATTTGGCCCCAGTGTAGGTGCTATGACATGGGCTAGAATATTGACTTACTTGGCAGGTTGACTTTGGTCCTGTCACTGTTCCAAAGCAGTGTGCTGTGGGTCATGAAAGGTGCTATCCTTTAAAAGTATCACTAAACCCTGTTGTGGTTTTAATTTATTGCTAGGTTTTAAATTGGGAAAGTGAGAAGCAAATCCTTTGAATGCTGGCAATGGGAGTAGACAAAGCTATTTCATTTACAGCTCCCTCACAGCCTTGTGTATTCACTGGTGTAAATTTCATCTGGATAGAAATGGTCTTGGAAAAAGGAATTAATTCCAATTTTATTCTTCCAGGCTCTTCCCTGTGGTTTCTGATTTGAGCACAGCTAGCAGTCTGGACCTTAGTTTAGTGAAAAGACCTGATACCTGCACTATAAGTAGTTTGAGCAACTAAGCTACAGTAATCTCTGCCAAAGAATTTAAAGCTAAGGAAAACCAAAACCACATCCCTAACAGCTGCCTTGATAGAAGCATGGCTCTTGCCTCATTGATCTGACTTACCCTTTAACATAAAGCTCTTGGCTAAACTTTGGATGAGTAGGGGAATAGTTTGAGAATGGCACTCTGGAAAATACTTGGGTGCTCCAGCAGGCCTGCTTGGGTTGATCTCTTTCTATCCATTATTGGATTGGTAGTCTGACTTGCTTAGAAATTTACTGTTGTAATTCTTGACAGATCTCAAGCTCTCAGACTGAATCATTAAAGTTTTGTGGTTACCTAAACACAAAGGAAGAAAAGGAGGTTGCTTGTCCGGTGTATTGCATTGCAGCTGTGAAGTACAAATAGCTAAAGGTATCACAAGAAGGTGGTTGATAGTCTAATAAAGCAGGAAAGGAAGAGAACTGGAGATAGCAGGGAAGCAAGTCAAGGTTTATCAGGCTCCCATGGAGATGGACTCCTGCAGGTTACAGCTCAGTCCAGAGTATGCCACCGTGTGGAAAGGGCTTGTAAATGCTGACATGGGACCAAAAGTGGGCTGGGTATAAGAATGCCTCGTTGGATTTGAGTATATTCATTTCATGTAGCCTAATTAGCAGTCCTCGGGTTCTGGAAATGATTGAGAGAATGGAGAAAAGAAAGATTTCTTTCCCTCATACTCTTCACCCTTTTTTTTTTTCTTTCTTTTTTTCTTAAAAAAAAAAAGCCTATTTGGAAACCAATTTCTGAGATGCATATTTTTCTACTAGTCTTTGGTGGTGATTGATTTATGCAGAGCAACATCTTTAGGACAGCCTTCTGAATTTTGCAATAATACAATATATTTGATCCCTTAATCTTTATACAGCACAGCATAGTATCAGTGCCTCTATCAGTCTAATGCATATTTACCTACTGGTAGCTTTTTAGACTCAAATCACGTTTCCATAATGTCCATTAGCCTTAATAACTTCAGTATCTCCGGGTTGCCTCTTTGAAGAGGAACTTAAGTGCCCTAAAAGTTGCTGCTTCTAACACCAGCATTTTATTTATTTAAAGAACTACACAGGCTTTGTGGCTGCTGCTGATCTCCCTTTTTGAAATGTCAGTAATCACCCTAGTGAAAATTTTTTTCTCAGTTTCAAATGTTGCTACTTGTCTACTGTGCCTTTTCTATCGAAAGCTCTGGATGATGCTGACTTGCTCTGCAGCCTTACATTTTCCTCTTGCTTCTTAATTTCTTTAATGGACTTTTGGCAAAGGACTTTTAAAATCCCAGACTTGTAAGCATCAGTCTTCTGCAGTGCTACAGATTGACTTGGGACCTGACCAGGACAGTATTTGCCACTTTTTTTTATGCCATTGCTTTAATTACTGGCAGTGCTCACAAAAATTCTGTGGAAAAAGAGCTATTCACTTTTCCAGATGCAGACTTCCTTAGCTACTGAGCCATCTAATTGCAGGTCTTAGATTTTTCTGTTCATTTCTTATCTTGGGCTTCAGCTTTCCTTTTATTTAGACTGCTTATCAGAGGCATAGTTTCTTCTATTGAATGTAGCTACAGTGTTCTTAGTGAAGAAAAATGGCAATGTATCTTCAGTTAAGGACAGTCATCCATGATACAGACTAATCTTGATTCTATCAACATTGCTGTCAACCACCTTTAAAATGTAGCTGCTAGCAACTGAATCTAACTGCATCAGAAAAAAAGCTGAAAGAAACAAATTACATGAAATATTTTTTTTTTAAAAACCAACACAATATTTTTAACTTTCTTCAAATTTGCAAATGATATTCCAAAACACCCTAGGTTTAAATGGTTCATACAACCAGAACACGTTGTATTTCCAGCTCACATGCTTGCTGTGCTTTTGATTTTCCCTTTTGGCAATTTATTCAGAGTAGAGTTAGTGGATGGAATCTCAGAGGAGAATAAAAGCCAGTGTTTTGAGAACTAATGAAGTAATTATCTAAAGCATTATTTACAATGATTATTTACAAGATAATGAGACCCTTTAATTATGTTTGTTCTGCATAGCTAGCCTTTCAATAATTCAGGGTACTGCTGTACAATTTCCTCTAGATTTACTTTGCACACTTTTGTTTAGAAAAATGTGCCAGCTGTCTGCACAAATCTGGGCACTCACTCTGGGTATCCTTTGTCACAGAAGAATCACCTGCTCACTTTGGTTGGAGTAGGAGGCTTTTAGGTTCAGGCTTCCTCAGTGTGATGTGGAACAAAAAAAAATATGGGTGAAATAAAGCTGAGCCTATTAAAGGCTGTTAGGGCTTTCTGGGAGCATTAACATGGTGTTAACCAATATGCATGCATTAGTCTAGTAATGTTTCTGTTAGTGTTTACCTTCTTGGAGGTGAAGTTTGACTTAAGTTTATTTTTGTTTTGAAAGTTACAGTAATTTTGTTTCAAACATTAGTATTTTTAATAAGAACTTTACTCATTTGCGTATAAGAAATTCAGACCATCATTAGCATTTTAATAGCTAATAAAAAAAAAAAAAAAGACCAAGATTTTCAAATGCTTTTGTGAACTTGCTGCTAAAATGGACAATTCTGAAGCACATCATTAGCAATGCCTAAACAGCATCCAGCTCCTGAGGAGATGCAGCTTCTGTCACAAGCAAGATCTTCATTTGGTGCACCAAGATGCATTGCTGCACTGACTGCACTGGTGCTACTCCAGCTTACAATGGCTGATGATGAGAAATCAGTAAGAAAAATCCTAATTTCAGAGAGCACCTCAAGGCTCAGTGTTTCTGTTCCACTGTGGCTGGCCCTTTGTTTAGAATCCAATGAACTCCTATAGGAATCCTTGCACTAACTTCAAGAGATACTGACAATGGCAGCTGATCTCCTACCTACCTTCTGTTCCTTTGAAGCCAGTAGACAGCATGAGGAGCAGTGTATTTAATTTTATTGGAGTATATTTTATTATGTAACACAGGACCTACTATATATTCTAGAATATAGTTGAAGTTAAAAGTTAAGAAGGCTTATTAAGCAGTTTATACATGGCTTTCACATGGTGAAATCTAAAAACAATGCATTTAAATAGTAGGGAAGACTACAAGTAATTATGAATAGGGAGACAGTTAAGTGAGCTTCTGACCTACTTGTACACGTACAAATGAGTTGCTTTAATCTAACTTCCCTATTGGAGGGGGTTTTTTTCTGCTGAAGGAGGAACTTCTGCAGCTTCTTCATATTGAAATTCACAGCAATACTCCAGTTAGCTTCAAAGGTATTTGGTTCAGGCCTACATGTGAACTAGAATTCAACTTGTGATTCCTGAGATGAATAATTTGTGAATTAATCTACTGTTCTAGAATGCACAACTCTAATTTAAATCTGTTAATTCAGAAATAATAAAAAACAGAAAATAATAAAAAGTACATCGTTTGCACTTCTGAAGTGTGTAATACCATGAGAGACAGCAGATGAATGCCAGTGAGGGTATTCACACCATCATTAAACAAACAACACGAGCACTAGCAAACTTGCAACTTCAGTATGAATTTTTCCATTTGTATCCTGTAAGACACCAGCTTTGCAGTCCCAGCTGGACAACCTAGAATACATTAGCTAGAAAACTCTGTCTGGCACTCAGCAGGAGCAGTCACGCTTCTGAATGTTTTCTCTCCAACTGAGGCAGGAGGCTTAGGCTTAATTCATCTGTACAAATGTTGCAAAAATAACTCCTCTTAATGTAGATTTTATCTGTTACTTAAATATAAGGCTCAAAACTGGGCACACTTGACTCAGTGGCTGGGTGCCTGACACATGACTTGAGAGAAGGGAAGTGATTTTCCACTTTGAACTAATTGATTCTGTATTGAATTGCTAGAATGTGTAACTATTTTTTTTCACCCAGGAAAGAGACTTTGTTTCTTTTTCAATATTCCTATGCACTTTCCATTTTATTCTTTGATATGTTTTCATAATAAAAGAACACTAAACTGCAAAACTCAGTGGGCTTTGTATGTTTTGCATGTAGTTTGCAGATATTCTTTCAATCACTTTTTGATAGAATTTTAAATAGACTTTTGCAAAATGCTGTTGAAGTTAAGCAGTCTATGTGTTCACTGCAGTGAAAGCTAAATATCAGCTTCTCAGCATAGAAATCCACCTCAGCTAATTGGGACCTGCAAATTGTACTTTTCATTCTTGAGCTTGTTCTCAGTCAAGGAGAAATGTGATGCTCTGTCTGTTTTCTCCTGAAATCTGTTCTAGGCTGTTTCATCCCAAATTGGGTCAATGTGCCTGCAGTTTGGAAACAAAAAGGTGTGTGAAAAGCACCATCTCCTTTCAAGGGAAAAACTGTCTGGAAAAGCCCTGGGAGGAGAAAGGGAAAGCAATTTCATCTACAGGCGTGTCAGAATCCCCACCCAGTGTCACCAAAGCTTGAATTAAAGATGCAAGACAGGCTTTGAATGTTTTGGAAGGGGAAGAGGAAATAAAAGCTTAGAGAAAAGAAAAAATATCCAAGTCATATTTCTGTTTCCTTGAAGCTATAACTAGTGAAATGATGCTGGCTGACTTCATTAGAAGTCAGAAGTCCTGTAGGCCAATTTAGGCTTCTCAAGAGAGAGTTGAGACTGAAGCCACTTTTCCTTCTTGCAGAAGAAGGCTGTCACTCACATTCTGGATCACAGACATTCTGTACTGGCTTCCTCCATGGCAAATCAATACTCTTCAAAAATGGATAAGTCCTTGACTAAAGAACAAGAGGAACACAAAGTGGTGAGTAACCATTTCCAATTCAGGATATCCCAGAATTTGTCTGGAAACTTGCCTACTTTTTGTTGCTGTTTTTCTTTTTTAGAGGAGAGGGGTTATAAGAAAGTGTTTTTAAAAAGCATTTTTCTTTTTTTTTAATCTTGTCACATAGGAGGAACTATGTAAAGGCTTGTTAATAAAAAGCTTTTATATAGGATGCATCTCCAGTATGAAAAATAATAAAAAACCCCAAATCCTACTAGTTGGTAAACAGCTTAGAAAGTGGAGTCGTTTGGGGTTTTTTTTTAAGCAGAAAGTCTGTGGATGATAAGCACAACCAGAATGCACCTTTTTTTTTTGTGAGCTATAAGGTCACCTCACACACCTCCTTGGGTACAAAGATGGGTGTTTTGGTTATGCTGTGGCTGTACTCATGACCCTGATTCTGTCAAAGAAGAGTGGCTCTGGAGCTTGTGAAATTTTGGGTGTAGGTAAATTTTTGTGCCCTGGTAAGTCCAGAGTGAGTTGTAGATCCAGGTTTTTGAAAATTAAGCTCATAGTCCCAGAAGGCCACATCTGCTCTTTCAGCCTGCCCTTATTTCTTGCACTTCTGCTGAGGAAATTTATCTAGTTTCATCTGTGCCTCTATCTCTCCTGGTTTGCAGAAGGCATCATAGAAATGGTTTAGACAAAATGCTTTCCTGGTCTGTCTTCAGCTATAATACCCATGTGGGATGTCACCATTTGTGGTGAATTGATGTTGCTAGTGAATAAATTTTAGGTATTCATTGTTAAAATAAATTGTAGCTTTTTTTTCCATGTTCCCCACATTTAAAAGTCACTCCCTCCTAAGCTGCCTACCAAGTGGTACATTAAAATAAATTAATTTGCATATCTAGAAGACTATATTTAGCCTACTCCTACTGTATAAAGCTATTTCTCACCATATATTTACACAGTTCCTCAATAGTTACTGATGGCAAGATTTAAAAAAAAAATCACCTAAAATGAGGTTCAGAACCATTGTAAGAACTATAGCAAGATTCTACAAAAGGGCAAGTGCTTAGCGGAATATTATGTGATTGGCATTTCTGAAATGAGGTTGGCTAGTTGACAGCCTATGTATGAATTTAGGAGGCTAATTTTAGATTACAGTAATCTTGCCCTGTGCTTGAAGTCTTGATCCACCCTGGAGAGCCACCCACTCTGTCTGCCAGGACAACTGGGAGAAAAGATCTGATGTTCTGCTTGGACCCAAAGCATGACAGCTGGGCACACTTACACTCACTTGACTTTGAAGCTATTTATAAGGCTTTTGTCAGAGTTCCCATTTATACATTTTCCTCTAGTGTATTTTTGGGTCTGATTTTAGTTCTGATATGAGGCAAATAAAACCATGGAACAAGTCGGCATTAGAAAAAAAAATAACAAACAAAACAAACAACAAAACAACTAACCAGATAAAATTACTGGATGATAAAATTTAGCAAGTGTTGAAATGTATTTTTAGTTACAGATGATAAATATTTTAATTCTAGAAATACTGTAAACTTCAAGTGAGATTGAGGAAAATAAAGGCAAAGTCTCTGTTTCCCTGTAATCCAACTGGATTCAAATAGGGTTGTTTCTGGATGATATATTCTCTACATTTTTTTTCTCATCTAAGTTTGTTGCTAAGCTATAGGCAAGAGTGTGCTGTGCAGAATGACTCATAGACATGTAGGCCAGGATGCTTTTCTTGGTTTTCCATTGAGCATTCTCTTTATCCTACACAGATATAAATAAGTGCTCTCATTGCAATCCCTGTCATTTAGTACTAGGATATTTTAATTGCATTAAAGTCTGTTTTCTCTGATTAATGGGGAACAGTTTCATTACCATCTGTTGTAACCTTAAAAGTTCTGTTCTTATATATTGATACATGCAGTGCCACAGCGCAGTATGGTAACATATAGGAGAAAAATAAAACTCATTTGCTGTAAAGCAGTGGTTATTTAAAGCACAAAAAATACGTACGTAATTTCTTATTAAAATGACTGAATGGATTGCAGTTTGAGAGAAATGTGACAGTTTTAGGAGGAGGCAGTGAGGCTGCACAGATCTCACTGCCTGGGAAATGAGAGACTGGAAGAGAAAAGGGTTTTCCCATTTATTCCACTACTTTTGAGATAGGCTATAGGAACAGAAAGGGGAAAAGGAGGTGTGAGCAAGGCTGGGCAATAGAAGATTAGTTAGTCTGTGTTAGTTAGTTAGTCTATGGCAGACACTGGCTGCAGCTGGGAAGTTGCTCCTGTCAGCTCCTGACTGCCCTCACCATCATCAGCTGTCCTGAGCTGTGCCACTGTACTTATACCTGGGGCCAGCTCAGGTTCCAGTCAAGGGCTCATCCAGCTTTATTTCTACTTCAGATTGGTTTTATTATCCAAGTACAGTGGTGACCTAAAGAACAAGCCTTCATACTTGTCTGCTGGACCAACTGGGCTTATAGAGATTATTTTATTCATGGTTCAGCTGTGACAACTTAAACCAAAACAAAACTGTCTAATTAGCATAAAACCACTTTGGATTATTGTTTCACATTTTGCAAGTTTCTTTGCATGTAGCTCCCTGTGCTCTTCCCTCTCAACTAAGTTTGCAGTTGTTGTGTGTATTTGGTACCCCTCCAATTTCAATGTTGTCTTAGATGTTTCCATCAAGTTGAAAACAGTAAAAATCCCGAGAATATGGGGGAAGGGACATTGTTTTAATTTTTTCAGAAAAGACTTCTGGATTCCTCCCAAGCATCCTGGCCTACAGCAGAAATCAGCACAGCTAAAGCAGTGACAGATGGTTGGTGTTTGTAGTATGAGCAGTTTTAATGACCACCTTTGGTTCACAGACAGCGACTGCAAAACAGCTACATAAAATGTTTCTGTTCAGTTCCAAGCAGCTTTCTGCTTTAATAGAGCCAATTCACTTCTTCTGTTTGGTTTTTGTTGCTTTTTGCTCCTGCATCCTCTGCTGGTGGGCATTTAGATAATTCAAAGGGCTGATTAGACAATAGACTAACGTTCCAAATACAGCTTCTTAGTTGGGAAAAGCTGAACCTTGCAATACCAAGTATGGAATCCACATCTCAAGTGGTATAAAATGTCACTTCATGCTGGTCAAATAGAGACAGCCTGACACCATCAGCAGAGAATGGATTAAAATAAGGGTAGTGGTGTTTGGAAGGGAAAAAGAAGAGATCTCGATCACTTTGTTTACCCTCTAGGAGTGGTCTTGGTTATCCAAGATCAAATGTTATGTAAAAATCCCAGCTGCCTTGCCAGCACTTACAGGCATCACACAGAATGAGGGAACAGAGGAAATTCCATCATGACATTCCCCTGAAACATCCATGAACAGAGACAAGAGGGATCTACCCACCTCAGAGTACTGATCTACTCTGAACTGTGCAATATAAGCCAATTCCCTAGATGCTTTATGTTGGTATATTTAGGTTTTTAAGATCTAGGAGGTGAGACTGTCTGACATTAAATGTAGCACTGTAAAATTGACTTGTGATTGCAGCAATACCTTGAAATTTACAAAAGGAATCAATGCCAAAATCTCTAGCACACTTAAAATAATACTACATATTTATTCTGTACCTTTTCATTCTGTACTGGGAAGGAACCAAGGTGCCTCTTTGTGCACTTCTTTATCCCACTTAATTCCAGGGATGTAGCAGAAAGTGCCCCCTTGACTGAGTAATCTGATGAAGCAGTGCCATTTACCATTTAACTACATGCTGCTTCTACCCCTGCTGTTTTATCCATCTTCCACATAAACCCAGTGTGAGATTCTTCCTGAGACAGACAAAGAGATGGAATGTCATGCAAGGAACAAATTGCTCCTAATAATATTACTTATTATTTGGATTGCAGGGGTATCTAATCTCCCATTCTGTAGCATTAGCACAGTTCACACCATGCACTGCCCAGACACAGGGCAGGCAACTGGGCTCTGCCACAGAGATGGTGCAACCTCTGCTGTTGACTGAATGCCTTGCCTGATTTATTCCAGTAACCTTCTTGAGCTTCAGGTCTGTACTTTGAAACTTGTGCTTTACCATGCACGAACAAATTGATTTAAGATCAACAGAATCACTGAGACATTTAAAATGTGTTGTAATACATTTTAATGAGATATTGATGAATTTTGTTCCACAGTCCAAAAAGGGCAACAAGAAAGCAAAACAAACATCTGAAAAGTCTCCACACCGCAGATCTGAGAGCAGAAGCAAACAGAAAAGTAGCTCAATAAATGTTAAGAAGAGCAAGGTGAGTGCTACATGCTCAAAAATCTTCCAGTGGCTCTACTGTCAATTGCTGAAACAGCTGTCATGACACTGACATGAATCAGTGACCACAGTGAAATAAGTCTGCACCCTCCATTCCAACACCTGATGTGTTGACATTTATCTCGCATTTTGTTTTATTGCTATGTAGGTTTTGGTTTTACAGTCTAGCACAAATTATTTAAGTCTTTGCAG
>VYZU01082031.1:162916-212224 GCA_013401355.1 Ceyx cyanopectus | reverse complement strand
CTGACAAAAAGAATGTTTTCAGAAAAGCAAGACTCCTGCTCTTGAAATCAGCTTGAAATTAAACTTGTAAAAATAAAACTTTTGGCAACTCCAAGACACAGCAAAGCACCACTTCAGATTCACTCTCACTGTCTAACTAATAGAGACAAGCGTGTTTTGAAAAACAGCTCAACAGCAGGACAATTACACCTCAATCTATAGTTAAGCTCTGGTAAACCAGAGGGTAGCTTTTATTCTACTGGGAAGACTTCCTAAGTCCCACATTAAACAACAGCAATGGAACTTACTCAGAGGTAACTGCTTTGCAAAGCAACTCCAAGTCAGAAGTTTTAGTCCAAATCATTTTGCTCTACAGGGCTGTCTACTCCTGTTTTCAAATCTGTTCCCTGATTCAGCTATGGAAGTGAGAATCTCAGGTACACCTTAAAATGTGAGGGAAAGACAACAAAAGGAGAAACAGGCTTACAGAAATCCTCCTTGTGTTGGGGGGTTTTTTTGAGGTGACTGAATGACAGCAGTCACTTTTCTAGAACCCAATTCTCATTTTGTGGTGCTGGTGAAATGGCATTTATATTAATCCAGCAAGTTCAGATATATGCAAGTATATTATACACAGACAGAAAGAGTACCTGATGAAGGGATAAATCTGTTAAAGGAAGCTTCCAGCACACCTGAAGAAAAACACATGTAAGTTGACTCATTTTAAGCAGGTTTATACAGTAAGCCAAAACTGGATCAGAAGAAAGTTAAATCTGTTCATTTATCACATTTTACTTCACAGCAAACAAGCAGAACACACAAGCTGCTTAGACATGCAGCTTCAAGGCAGATATATAATATCCCGCCTCTTTCTTTTGTTTCAAATGGTAGCTCCTGCACTCCCTTTGTGAAAAGAAGCACAGGTAGCTAGGTCCCAGCATCTGTAAGCACCACATATTTTGTAACCAGTTCATAAAAAACCCCGAATCACACACAAAAGCTCAGGGCTCTGTTTCATTACATGCCCCAGGAGATAAATTTCAACAACTTGCCTTGCATATTATAATGTTCTGGGCTCTGAACACCTCCAAATTCTGCCCACACAAGCTGCATATTTTCTTAGCCTAATAGTTATTGCCCTTTTAGAAACACTGTAAATTGGCTCTTTATTCCAGAGATGCACTGTGCAATTTAAGAGCAGGCATTTCACCCTGCCTTTGTAGCTTTAAAATTATTTTTGCCTCAGCCAGCCATACATACAGCTTTAACAACAAAAAAGAATCCCAAGTATTTTTGCAGGCTGAGCTTTGCAGGAACAGATACTCCATTATCAACACTATGACAGTGAAGGAAACATCCAGTGGATTAGATTTTAGAGCAAAGGAAATTATACCAACAACCAAAGTCCCTCAGAACACGAAGATCCACTAGATCCCTGCACAAAGAATTTCTACTACTCTGGAAAAAAATTCTCAGGTTCAAAATGGTGTATTTTTTGTCTCATCTTTATTAGATTAAGCCATGTCATTTGAGGTCATCCAATTTATGTTCCACTGAGTCAGAGCCAGCAGCAGGAGAAATCACAGCATATCCTGTCTGCTTTTGTTTAAAAACGTTAATCCGAGAACGTCATTTATTACAAACTACTTGTAAATCCAAACCAAACCCACTACTTCACATTTACTACATTTTATAAACAATCCACGTTTATAACCAGCATAAGTCCCCACAAAAAGAAAAATAATCTAAATCCTATGCAAACTTTTTAAAATAAAAAAACCTGACACCTCATTACTAGAAAACGCTGAACTTTGTGTCTAATGAAATAACAGCTCCACCTACCTGGCTTTTTAGGCATTACCATTCGAGTTGAAAAGTCTGCTTGCCAGCCTTGTTCTAATACACCTGAAAAAGCATTTTTTACATTGGTAAGAACAAATACATTATATATTTGCTAACAATAAAAATTAAAGATGCACATTAAGGACAAAAATTCTCAGTTCACTGCCTGTGTGCCCTAACTTCAAGACATACTTCTTCTAAAGAAGTTTTAGACATGTAATTCAATGAAGAACATCACAAATCCAATAGCACAGCGGAGTAGCTTCATCACTACCTTCATTCCTCTCACCACTGAAATGCTTTAGCATTTCCACACACAAAAGGGGAAGATAACCATTAGTAATTATTAGCAAATAAGAAATCAAATACTCTCCAAATCCAAGGCTTTTTCCACTATCTGCCACCCCATCACTTCTCTTGACCGCAGTCTCAGAACTTCTGTGTTTTTAGTTACCATCACTTACAGCTCTGACCTCACTAATCTGTAGGAAAAATTATTCAGTGAAGAAATGTCAAGTACCTTTCACAGCTTCTTCTACGGGTAGCCCCACAAAGGCTGCAAAATCATCTGCAACTATTGAGGTATATGCCTGAGAAACAAGTCCAAAGGCTCGTCTCCTAGTTGCATCTAAGGAGAGATACACTGTAAGCAGACTAATCTGTAAATAAAAGAATTATCTCAACTAGGAAATCTCAGATCTTTTATTTAACACTAAACACATTTGGACTTCCCCCCCACCCCCCAAAACACTTTAGAAGTTCCACCTCTCTTCCCACAATTCACTGAAGTACCACAGTAAGCAGCCAGAGACAACAGCTTCCTCTTCACCAGGACAAAATCCCTCAGAAACCACATGCAGTTTGCAGTATCTTGGGTGGTGCCATCAGTGTATAAACCAGTTTAGGAAACTCTGCTGCTGATGGCATTCTTCAGTTACAAAAAGCTTGTGGGTCAAACAGTTCAGTATTATTTAAAAAAAAAAAAAAGCAAGTTAAACTATTTGTGCCTTTTTCACAACTTCCATTTTAAGCTTTAATATCAAGGCATCTGAAAAACAATTGCAATAACGAATCCTCTGGCTTTAGAAACAAAATACCTTGGAAGGCTTCTTAGCAGCCTGTACTGCCCTCTACCAGGGGCACTTCTGCATATTACTGTTAGGTGTTACAGGCTATAAAGTACTTGTCTAAAGCCACACTTAAAAGAAAATCTTTTTATAAGGGTCACAAGGTTCTGAAATAAGCCAAGATCCCTATATTCCTGATTAAAAGTCTGGTAAAACTGGGTAACTAATAGTCAGTTTTGCCATGACAGCACAAGACACATGGAGCATGAAATTCCAATATGAAAGACCATATACTCACATACAGTCCAAATAAAATCTATTATTTATACAATATTAGAAACAATAATTTGTTTCTACTTTTTTTTTTTGTAACAAGCTTATTTATACCTGGTATCTAAAACCCTTTAAGTAAAGCCTGCAAAAAAACTGGCAATAATCTTCCTGACCACTTTGGAACTTTTGTAGTAAGTAGCAATTTGTTTGCTTGTCCATTTGTGTTAGAAATGGCTTAAGGCAGCACATAATGCCATGCTCCCTACAGAAGTTCAATTTGTACCTCTAAGTGCTTCCATGATTGGCTGAATCGTCTCTGACCACTGGTGTGCACTGATTGTTGTATAGATTCCTGGAAAGTCTCTCTGCCAGATTCTTTGTCCTACTGTCCAAACAGCACCAAGCTCTGCATTTGCCTATTGTGACAAGAAACCAACCCCAGTTAATCCAGTGGTACTGTCATTTGGTCAACTAGACTCCAAGGGACCCTGTCAGAACAGCAACCAAACACCAAACTGGGCAATAAAGTCATTTTCAATTTTAAGGAGGATTTATTTCTGAAGTTAAGACATACTAATTATTAGTTGGTTTAATTAGCAGATCATCAACACATGCACATTAGAAAATACTACACCAAGGTGTAACCTTCCCAAAATAATTTGTGCAATGAGTTTCTCCCCCCAAGAAAGATGCTTCATAGGAAATGCAAGTTACACCAAAAAAAGGCCAGGTCAGTCACAGAACATTTCTATGCAAATACATCAGGTTTCAGAAAAAAAGTACAACTTGGTCTAGAGCTTTATTAATTCAACTATTTTTTCTTGAAAGAGAAAATTATTATGAGGCTTTCTACCAAGAAGGCTACAAGTTTACTGAATTCTGTTGCACCCTATTATTTGTGAAGGAAAAAAGTTAACAGAGCAGCAACTATGAGATTTTTAAGTCCAAAATGCCATCTGCTGGGCGAGCAGCTCACAGCACAGAGCTGAGCTCAAGGCTGCCCACCAAACCAAATCCTTGGGCAGGGGGCAATCATTACTTGAAAGCTTGTAAAGAACTGATTTAATAACAAACAGCATTTTATGAAGTACTTACAGATTTGATGGCAGGAGGGATTCTTTTCCAAAGGTATCGTGCATTATTCCTAAAAAAATTAAGTTACAAATACTTCTCAGTAATCACGTTTGCTAAAAGTATACACCAAAAGTTTTGTTCAGATGCTATAATTAACAATCTTCACACTTCAAAATATTCCTTCCATATCTACTTAAGTAGAAAAACAAACACTCTCAAGCAGACAACATGACTGCCACACTATGACGAACAGTTAACTGCCTCATTTAACATCACTTGACAATAGGATTTTCATTTATCTACCCTGAGCAGCACTGCACAGAAGTTTTGTGGTTTCATTTTTTGAATAGCTGCATCTTTGATGAATACATGGACAAAAAGTTATCTTCAGCGTCAGGGGTCACTTAGATCAGCAGTGTCCAGAGTGCACACTTCTAACAGAAAAACATTTCTAAGCACAAACCTCCAGTATGGGCATATTTATAAATTACATACATGCATGTAATAAATTAATGCAGCAGTACATTATAGTGCATACAAACACAGACATTTAGAAGGCTGAAAAACACCATTTAGATAGTTTAACAGAATGTTAAGGGTTGGAAGGGACCTCTGAAGTCCAATCCCCCCTGCCAGAGCAGGACAAGACTAGAGCTGATCACAAAGAAATGCATCCAGTCAGGTCCTGAAAATCTCCTGAGAAGGAGACTCCACAATCTCTCTGGGGAGCCTGCTCCAGTGCTCTACAACTCTTAAAGTTCTTCCTCATGAAGTGAAACTTGCCTATACTCCAGCTTGAATCCATTGTCCCTCATCCTATCAAAGGCACAAGTGAAAAGAGGTTGTCCCTGCCTTCTCAATGCCTCATGTATGTATAGACATTAATCAGATCCACTCTGTCTTCTCTCCAGACTAAAGAGCCCCAGGTCTCTCAGCCTTTCCTTGTAAAGCAAGTGCTCTTAATCATCTTCATAGACTATCTTGGACTCAAGTAGATCTCTGTCCCTCTTGAACTGGGGAGCCCAGAACTCGATGCATTATTGTAGGTGAGGTCTCACTAGGGCAGAGTAGAGGGGGAGGAGAATCTTCCTTGGTCTGCTGGCCACACTTAACACAGAAGTCAAAATGGTTACAAATTCTCAGAAAGGTGGAAAATTTAAAAAAAATAGAGAAAAAGCCTCACTGCTTTTCATTAGAGAACAATTCCGTAAATCCACAAATCTAAAACTCCACTATCCTTTGAACCAAGGTTATCTTCATTAAACCTAATACTCAGGGAATTTTCCCTGAAAAACAAATTCGCATCCATAATGCAAGAAAATATTCAAACCATCAAATTCCCACACCAATGCTTCCTTCAGTCTGAAAATCAAACTTGGCAATGTCATTTATTGTGCCTGAATAAATAATCAGCAATAAAACTCTAATCATAGTGAATCAAGTTCACACAGATGTCACAGTAACTTACCAGACAATTCAAAGGATTACTGCTTTATGCAGGTTTAGTTCATTCAACAGTATCCCTCATTTTCAGCAGAGTTGAGTTGAATTTAATTTAGAGTGTGATTTAAACAGGAGCAGCATGCAATCTTAACAGAGCCTTGAGAAGCTACAAATCAGAACACTGAAGGGTTCAACACTTGGCAAAGGAACCAGTTTAACTATTTAAGGAGCTTTCAGTACCCAGAGTTAAAGATGAATACCAACCACATACATGTCATTATGCAGCAAGTATAAAGCTAGAAGCTGTCCATAAACAAGGGGTGTTGCAATTCCTCCAGGGGCCTAAAAGACAAGTACAAATAAAGTGGTTATTTAAAGAGTGCTGTCTTTTCTAAGACAGCAACAAGACAAGTTTTATGAAACCTGAACACTCACAGACAACTAATTCCTTTGTTTTTCACATTATTGTCAGAGCTACAGTATCAATGTGGTTGGATCTTATGATGAAGGGTTAACTTGCACAGGCCAAAGGTTTTACATTGAAAAGCTTCCCTTTGTTTTCCTGCCTGAATAAAGCAAGGTTCCATTCTTCATTATTCTAACAACCTGACTTATGCTCATGAAAGCAGTAACCACCTCATTCCACAGTAAAACTACCTGTTTTAAGCACTCACAATTTCATTTTTCTCGAGTTCAATTCAATGCGAACCACTAGAGTAAAGGTCCTTTGCTCACTTGAGCTGCCCTTCTTAAAAATCCCAGCTAAGCTTTGACACTCACCACACTACAGACTTCAACAAATCATACAAGTAGAAAAAAAAAAAAGAATTATAATGAAGCGATACAATTTTGAAAGTCTATAATCATTTAAAAGCTGAAAAGATTTCCAATAAGGCTTGAGCAATTTATCAAAAGATAGTGCCCTAAGCACTCATAGGAAGCTAATATGCAGCTATTTGATTTAATTACATGTGTTATTTACAAGCTCAGATAAGCCAAAAGCAGGCGATCAGCAGATCCCATCATGTCCAGCCATTCTTACACTGGTCCCATGACTTTTCACCCACACAAAAATACAAGTTTCTGCAACTGCTCTTCAGCTGATGCCCAGGAACACAAAGCCAAGTCAGTTCATACCACCTGTCTGAATTGCAGAAGTTCACCCTTAGTGTGTCTCTGGACTATGAGACAAAATTAATACAGAGAAACACCAGTTGAAGCTCTGTGAAGCACACACAGAAAGTAGAATTTCTTTCCATTTCGAGATTATATTTTCCCACTGCAAAGCTGTGTGGTTTGATAAAACAAGTTTTTCTGTGGCAAGTGGTCACATACAGGATCAACTCTCACCTTTCACTTGCTAGGGCACCAAAATCTAAAAAACACGACCACTAAAGAGTGCATAAAACAGGGAAATCAAATACAGAATTTTCCCTTCTTTCATAGAATCATAGACTTTTTAGGGCTGGAAGGGACCTCCAAAGGTAATCTAGTCCAGCTCCCCTGCAGTGAGCAGGGACACCCTTAACTAGACCAGGCTGCTCAAGAGCCTTGTCCAACCTCACCTGAATCTCTCCAGAGATGGTGCCTCAACCACCTCCCTGGGGAGCCTATTCCACTGATCCACCAGCCTCAAGGTAAAGTACTTCTTCCTGATATCCAGTTTAAATCTACTCTTCCCCAATTTAAACCCATTAACCCTCGTCATTTCACTACAGGCGCTTGTAAACAGCCCCTCTCCATCCTTTCTGTAGACCCCCTTCAGGCACTGAAAGGTGGCTATAAGGCTGGCTATTTCAAATCACTACAGTGAGAAGCATGAACCTAAACACACTTATTCGTTGCAACTTGGGAGTTTCTGAAATACTTTCTAGCGGTTTTCTGCATAAGGGGCAAGTTTAAACTCCAAACCCTCGCCAACCCCACAAACAGGAGCAGAAGCAGAGATCCGCGAAACACCCCCGCAGGACCAAGAGTCGCCCGAGTCGACAGAACCCCCTCGAGTCGCCAGAACCCCTTGTGCCCGCAGCTACCCGCGCCGCGCCCCAAAGCGTCGTCGGGGCCTCAGCCAGACCCCAGCACCCACCGGCCCCTCCCGCTCCAGCCCCACGGTACCTCAAGCTCCTGAGTCTCGCACTGCTCCAGAAGCTTCCTGAAGCTGAACGAGCTCTCTGCCATCACCGCCACGGGCATCTTCCCCTCACGGCGCCCGCCGCCGCCAGCCAGAACCACCTCCTCTCCTGAGGCAGCCGCGCATTTACGCCACTTCCGTCTCTAACTACACGTACTTCCGATCCGGTGAAAGGCCTTCTAGGCTCCCCTTTTTATGCTCTGGAGGACTGTGGGGGCGGGGGAGTCGGCCGATGACACGTGTGGAGAGGTGTGGTCAATATGAGGGGCGTGGTCCCGCCGCGGGGGCGTAGTCCCGCGCCTCAGGGGCGTGGCTACGAGCGCGGGGCACCGCGGGCGGCGGGCGTTGGGCAGCACGCGGGGCAGAGCCGCGCCCGTCTTTTTCCCCGTTATTCCGGTGTCTTTGCTGCAATCATCTGATTGGTGTTCACGTGTTCAGTTGTATCTACCGCGCGTTTTGTGGCGTGTGAGATACTCACCCTACATCCTGTACGATTCATCGCTATCGGCCAGTCCGCTGATGGTGCAGAGTTGGGAGGAGTGGCTGACACACCAGAGCTGCGCTGCCGTTCAGTGAGACCTGGACAGGCTGCAGCGTTGGGCAGAGGGGAACCTCACGAAGTTCAGCAAACAAGGGCAAGTCTAGGGCCCTGCACCTGGGGCATGAATAACCCCCCGCACCAGTACAGGTGAGGTGCCATCTGAGGGCCAGTACTGGGACCTCTGAGTCCTGCCCTCTTTGCCCAAGAATTGTGCTCAGGACCTCTATCCATGACTTCACATATTTGGGTTTTTCTACTTATTTATGCCCAAAGATGGGGATTTGAACACATTTGCAACACAGAATGCAGCCCTGGTTGGAGGCACATGAATCAGTGGAAAGTGGCAAGACTTTCACCAGAACTTCGCAATTATCAGGGTCACAGTTGGAAACTCTTATTTTTTTTAGCAAAATTAACGTTGGGGGCCTCATTTTCTGCAAACTCTTGCTTTCCAATACCATAAATTTGTTTTCATCATCTGCAGTCCCATATCCCTTGAACAAAGCCTGACCCTCATGTAATCCCCCACCTCCTTCTATCCACAAAACCATCCCCTAAAACATTTCTTCTTCATATTTGGCCAGGGACACCCTCAACCCTTTATAAGAGAATTTGCTCAGATGTGCTCAAGAGGTGCATCACTTCGATGAAAAATCAGGGTGCTCTCTGCAAGCCCCATCCAGCTGTGGCAGAGCAGTCTGGAGGTGTTCCCCACATGTTTGGGTGGAAAAAAGGAAAGAATAGGGATGCTCAGCCTCTCAACACCTCAGTGTAAAGGAAGACTGGTGTGAAGGCTGGTGTAAAGCCTGGCCCCTTTGCCAGGGAATCTTCATGCTCCCGGAGAGGAAAAATAAAAATAACGTGTTTGTGATCGCTCTGGGATGTGCCCAGAGGAGAGATGGTCCAGGCGATGGCACTGCTGCTCCGTCAGCTCAGAAACCACTTTTCTCAGCAACCGACCTCGTATCCCGACCTCATATTCTGCTCCCATCCCTGCTGACCACATCGATCCCAATGACTTTATTGCCCCCAGGTCTGTGCCAGCATTGATTTGACAATTGATTGACAATGCTGGCACAGACCTGGGGTGGGGGACAAACATCTGAGAGGAACATTGTCCTCACCTTTTGCTTCCATTCCCAATTATCTTGTGCTTTTTTGGGAGGTGAGGTGGGGAGCAAAGCAGGTGGCAGCTTGTGATGGTGCTGGTGAGTGACTCAGCATCCTGGATTGCCACCACAGAGCACGCTGATTTGGGAAGGCTTCATCTGGTGGTGGGATGTCATGGACTTGCAATTCTCAGCCCAGTGTGATCCTCCTTCCTGGTGCTGGGTGGGAAGGTAAAAGCTAGTCCCTGGCACTACTGGCCATACTGGACCTGGGCAAAACCACAGCTTCTGTGTATGCTCCTTTGTGTGGGGCAGTTATTTCATTTTGGGGGGGGGCGGGGGGGAAACAA
This sequence comes from Ceyx cyanopectus, assembly GCA_013401355.1. Lineage (NCBI taxonomy): Eukaryota > Metazoa > Chordata > Aves > Coraciiformes > Alcedinidae > Ceyx > Ceyx cyanopectus. Next base: position 202,415 of record VYZU01082031.1, on the reverse strand, counting down.
CCCAAACAATAAAAATGGAGCAGATAAAAGGTTTCTGTAAGAACGCACTAGCTTCAAGAAAAAAAACGCCTAAAACTTCACCCTCTCTAGAGACTTTCAAAACCTGCTTGGATGTGTTCCTGAGTGCCATGGCTTAGGTGATCCTGCTTTGGCAGGGGAGGGTGGGCTCAGTGATCTCTAAAGGTCCCTTCCAACCCCTAACATTCTACAATTCTATGATTCTATTAAGTCCAAGGAAACTTCAGGGGTGGGGGTTGGAGGGTGTGCATGCCTATGGCCACATCCAAACATCCCACTGTCCCTTCCAAGAAAGAAACTAATTCCATTTTGTGGCAGTTAGGCTTTTATATATTTATTTAATTAATTATTTTTGCAGGATTTCATTAAACTTTTGGGACAAAAAAGGAAGTGTTGCTTTCCAGTTTGGTCAGCTGAACCTCCCAAGGCAGCCATGACCTCTCTGGAAGCAATGTTTTGGCATGGGGGCAGCCAGAAAAGCTGCTTCCTCTCTCTGTTTTTCATTCTTCCCTCCATCCTTCTCCACTTGCCTTTCTTGAACACCCTTGAGGGCATCTCCCTGCAAGCCCCAGGGTGCTATGCTCCCCATGCTCTGTACATGCTGCACCAAGCCGAGCTGCATGCCAATGGGGATGTGCTTCCTAAGTGGTCATATACTGAGCTAAATAACCTCTCTGCTGATGGAAACATGCTCTGTGACACCAATATCAACGCTTTGTGTGGCTTATTGTAGTCTTTTGTTTCCTCCATGCATATGAGCTGCAAACCCTGCAGTTGCAAGAGCTGGGTATGCTGCCAGAGCAGTTTGGTGGGGTCTTCAGTCCCATTCCTTGTTCCATAAACAAAGAGGAAACCCAGCATCATGTCTTGGAGCTCAACCCTTCAAGCAACAATCTTTAAGGGCCTCTTTCGCCTTCATGTCTTGATCAAGAGCGATTTCTGCACCATCACAAACACAGTTTTGATCAGCCCAGGAGGTGCAGAGGGCTTTAACCAGAATCTCAGTGGTGAGACAGGAGATGCTGTCTGACAGGGATGTCCAAAGAGCCCAAATATTTGCTTTAGAAGGAGCTGTGGTTGGCCAATAGAGGAGCACAGCCCCTGATCCCCATCTGGCACAAGGTGAGGTGACACAGCTGTACCTGGAGAGGTGTCATTAGTGTGTTGATTTCAGCATTAGAAGACAAATCCATTAAGACAAATTCCCCGTGGGGATTCACCTTGTGGTTATGGGCCAAGAAGCTGGAGTGCATTTTAATTCTGACATATGAAAAGAATAAAGACCCAACTTAAAACCAAACCAGCCCGTGGCAAAGAAGGAAACTCCTGGGTACCTCCTGCAGAGACCAGCTCCCCATCCCAGAGTTCGTATGGAGCCGCTCTGTCCATCCCACCTGCAGACCTCTTGGCCTGGTTTTACAAAGCCAAGAGCACAGCAGCCTTTGGGAGCAGACAGAGGCACTGCACCCTGACATCATTGCATCACTCCTTGCTGAGTAATTTCCCCACAGATAAGAGGCCAGCCCTTCCTTCACAAGCAGAAATCATCATGCCATGAGTCTCAGGCCGAGGTCCCATTGCTCCACCAGCATCACTTTTATCCCATGGAGAAAGGCTTTTGTTGAAGTGAAAAGTTTCTTGAAAAATTATTATTTCAGCCCAAACTTTCCCTTTTACACACACATCCTCCCTCTCTTTTCACCTCCATTTTCCAAAGCTGTAAACATATTTTCAGGAAAGGGATATGCTAGAAGGGAATACACTAGAAGGGAATACATTAATTTTAAGAATCACCAAAATAAAATACAACAGGTCTTTCATATTTCCAGGATTACTATATATCTGGGAGTTTTGAAAGCTGTTCCAGAGCTGGTGCAGGATGAGCTTGGCATCTCTCTGCTGTCATCATCCAGCACCTCCAGACATTGACTGAAACATGCTGAGCTAGAATCCTGGGACATCATGGGGTCATTTATTTTATCAAAGAATCACAGAATGTTAGGGGTTGGAAGGGACCTCCAAAGATCATAGAGTCCAAATCCCCTTATCCAGGATCTTCCCTTCAATTCAGGCACCAAAAGAAGAGTCAGATTCAGAAAACAGCTGAGCACACTGGAAAATCTGTCCTGCTGGCAAAGCCATTCAGGTTAAGTTAATGGGAAAACTCAACTCAAAAGTATCTTGATTTTTCTTTGGCCCATGGGCTTGAAAAGCACTTTAAGATGTGGCTGCCAGCTGCTGCAGAAGTGTAAAGTAAATTTAATGTGGTTTTTATTCAGCTCCTGGTGGTGCTGGTGTGAAAATCTCAGCAATTAATTTTGTGCCCAGAGTGAATTTTAATGCAGCACTGGAAATGGATTCTGGTTCTGCTGTCCTGGACAAGCCCATTGAGCTGTTGGGTGTTTTCAAAGTAACACCAGGGCCTTTCCAGGAAAGATTAGCAGAGATATTGGGACAAGGCTTTGTTTTCCCAGTGATTTCCATGTGCTGCCTATGATCTTGAGGTACCCTCTGGAAAGATGATTGCAAGCACCCTTTCTCAGCTGCTTCAAAAGCTTTGCAGGGGAACAAAAGAATTGCGATGAGGAAAGTAAGATGGAACGTGGAGATAGGGAACAATAGGAAAGTTAATTTAATTTAAAAGTTAAAGAAAACGGTGGTAAAGGGTCAAGTTGAACCTCTCCACACCCTTCCCTATCCCCTAAGTGGCCTGATTTATATTAGCTCTGCCCACTCTGAGCAAAGGCTGGATCTAAATACGTTATTTCCTTCCATGACATCAAAGCTCATTTTACACCAGTCATCAAAGGGGACAAATGTCTCATTTTTTAGGAGCTCTTTCCCAACAGAAAGGAAACAGCAAATGGCAGATGGAAAATTATAATTTATTTTTCCCAATTATTTTTTTATTATTTCATTTTGATAGGGGTTTTGGTTTCAACTCTATAAACAAGAAGCTGTTCGGAATATTTTTTTTCCTTATCCAGGTTTATCAACTCCAACCTGAGAACTCAGTTACACAAGTTTTTATTAAGGCATGGTGGGATATTTAAAGGAAAACCCCTAAATCAGGAAGGCTAGAGAATAAGGAAGATGTTTAGGAGACCATAGGGACATAGCAAAGTGGCTGGTATGGTAAGAGGTTCTGAGGGTTGTCCACCCAGCTGTCCTTGCCTTCTGGGCTGTGTGTCCTTCTGCTGCCACTGCAGAGCAAATCTTCCACCCAGGCTTGGGTCTGGAGGTTGGCTGAGCCCTTTTCTGCCAAGAAAGAGGCTCAAGGGAAACATTCTCACTCTTGATAACTCCCTGTAAAGAAGCTGGAGGCAGGTAGGGTCAGTCTCTTCTTCCAAGGAACAAGCAATAGACAAGAGGAAATGGCCTCCAGTTTGTGTCACAGGAGATTTAGTTTGGGCATGAGGAACAATTTCTTCCCCAAAAGAGTTGTCAAGGGCTGGCCCAGGCTGCCCAGGGCAGTGGTGGAGAGTCCCCAGCCCTGGAGGGGTTTCAAAGCTGTGTAGATGTGGTGCTGAGGGATATGGTTTAATGGTGACCCGGCAGTACTAGGTTAACAGTTGGAGTTCATGATCCCTAAAATCTATTCCAACCTCAATGATTCTATGATTCCCAGGAGTAAGCAAGAGCAATTGCTTCTGCCAGGAGCTCTGGAGGCAAAGATTGCCCTTTCTTAACCCGTCAAGAGGAAAAGAGACCCTGTGTGTATTTAACCTACATTTTGTTTTTATAAATTTCTAGGCATGTCTGTGCATCTTCCTGTTTTTGCATTGTTCTTCAGAATCCTCAGCCAAGTATCTGGCCCCTCCCTGACTCCTGGGCCAACATGTCTTATTCTCTGCATGTTTTAATCACCTACAGCAAAGACCTTCAATATCTGAGCAATGTAACAGCTCTTAATCACTGCATCTCCCACCACACTGCTCCCTCACTTGGAAATCCCTGAAATTCCCTAAATTTTGAAGATGGAGGGAGGGATCCCCAGTCTACTGTAGAGTGTTTGGGAGGATCAACTATCCAGCATTGGACATAGAATCAGAGAATCATCAAGGTTGACATGGAGTGGGAAGATACCAGGTGGTGGGATGGAATGGAGGGTCCTTGGTCTAATAATCCAATTAAATCATTATCATCACTGATGCTGTAGAGCACATGCTGGAGAAGTCCCAGACTGGACTCAGAAGCAGACAGTAACCGAGAGCTGAATTTTGGAGCTGGATTCAGGAACACAGGGATTGGGACTGAAGGAAATACAGAGATGGCCATTGGAGAAGAGGCTTCACCCTCATAATCACTCAGCTTTATACTGAACATGCCATACACGGGCTGGAATTCCTCCTGATCAGTTGAGGGTCACCTGTCCTGGCCACTCCTCCCTGCAGGTGCAACCCAAACATGGGGCACAAGAACGGCCAGTAATCTCAGCCTGCACAGGAGCAAGTATAAGGCAGAACCTTTGTGCCCAGCTCATCCCTTGGCAGTAGCTCTAAACACGGAGCGTTATCACTGCTGGAAGCAGAGACTGTCTGTGAAGATCTGCCCTTAACTGCAGACAAGGCAGTTAGTTATGAGAGGCTGGGTTGAGAAAGGAAAACACTGAGCAGAATGAGCTCAGTTCTACCTCATCAGCCCCCACCTTAACAGGATCGTGATGCATTGCCGTGTCTCCCGAGGCACGCTTTAAAATCTGTTAATCTCCTGTAACCGCATGCGTGTTAGAACACACCTGTTCCCCCGCAAAGCCACCGGGACGACAGGCGAACGTTTGGGTGAGTGTAATAAAAGACACAATTAGAAAGGCGGGTTTTGATCTCCGGGAGGTAAGGAGTTAAGGCAGCTGTACCGAAAACTCTCTCTTATACTTCGGTAACATCCTAACAAAGAAGATCTTGTGCCTGCGACGCCTTGTTAGGGTCCTTCATCCCACCTGTCCCTCCCCGCCGCCCAGGCGCCCTGCCTTCGGGGTCCCCTCCCCATTGCCACGAGCCGAGGGGCACGAATCGGATTTCACGGCCCCCGGCGCTTGCCGAGAGCTGCCGGGCTTTGCTCTCGGTCCCTCAAAGTCCGTGCTGCAATGGCCCCTTTGTTCCCGTGGCCCTGCCGGCCAACAGCTGGCTTATCCATCCAGCTGTGCTGGGATACAGGCGAGGGAGTGGGGAAGCAGCCCGGGATGTGGGTCGCTCCACAGGACCCCCCATGTGCATCCCCGGGGACCCTGAGGGAGGGATGCTTCCCGTCCTGCACAGTATCTCGGGCAAGTGCAAATCCCCCCTTGAAGCTGCAAAGGCTGTTGATTTCTACAGACGTGCCGTTACACAATCAGGTTTTATTCTTCATTTATTTATCCAGGGAAGAACAAGCCAACCAGTTGGTCCTAGGTGAGATGATTAACCCTAACCCTAACCTTTTGTGTAAAACGACATTTTCTTAGAAAAAGCAACAACAACAAAAAAAGAACAAAAAAACTCAAACAAACAAACAAACCCCAAACAAACAAAAACCCACAAAGAACAGTGAAAAGAAAAGGTTCAGACACAGAGCACACATGCTGGACAGATCTTGAACCATGGGGTGTGCAGCAAGACCAAGTCACCTCATCAGGGCTGGAGATATGGCTTTACAAGTCACTGCTGATGCCATGGAGACATAGCTCAGATATGGTCTGAAGTCAGGACTTTGCTTTTCTTACCCTTTTCCTAATAGGCCTGCTGGGAGGATGTGTGTACAGGATTTTGGGAATACTGACCCTGGTCCTGTTCTCTGCCTCTTGCTGGGAAACAGCCCCTTTTACATCAGTAATGTGACAGCAGCACATGGAGATGGGCTTTTAGCGGGGGCTGGGCCATGCAATTTAAAAATAATATAATAATAACTGGAAGAAAGTTAGTTGTTTAAAAGCCTACAGCAATATCAGTCATCATTGAAATAACATTCTAAAAAAAATCAAAACATGCACACTCCATAAACGAGGAACTGGAAAGAGCATATGACAATAAGAACATTGACAATATAATTGTTTGATAGATTTTAGCCAGATGGTTTCCAGACTAATGGCTAGAGCAGAAGACCAATAGACAAGACCCCTAAATTCAATTTCACTCAAAATAAAATACAAAGTTGTTCTGTTTCCCCTCCTTTGTACAAGCTTAGCAAGTGATTCCTAAATGCCTGCACCCCAGGCTTCCCTGAATGTCATTATTGCTGGGAAAGGTTTTCTTTGAGTCAGTCCATATTTTGCCCTCTGATGACATGTACTTCAATTCTGACAAAGCCTGTTTGGAGATGACAATGAAGCTGCCACTGTTAAATCTGTGAGTGTTCCCCAAATGGGGATTGCTTTCTGCACCTCTCATCCCACTCTCCTTCCTCTTCACACCTTTCCCTTCACACTTACTGACAATTAAATGCTCTGACCAAGGAATTTCTTCATCAAAACGTTGTCCACAACTAGGCTGGAACCACCCTATCAGCACAGACATTCTTTCCAGAGGGCTAGGGAGGGGCAACACAACCAGGAGGACCAATCCCATCGCTGCTCAGGATCCCTCTAGAAGCTATTCTCCCATGAAGGGCTCAAACCACTCTGCCATGAGGCCAGGCTGAGAGAGATGGGGTTGTTCATCCTGCAGAAGAGAAGGCTCCAGGGAGGCCTTACTGTGGCTTTTCAGTACTTAAAGGGGCCCGTAAGAAAGATGGGGACAGACTTTTTAGCAAGACCTGTTACAACAGGACAAGGGGTGATTATTTTAAACTAAAAGATGGGAGATTTAGACTAGAGAGAATACATTTTTGACACTGAAGGTGGCAAGACACCAACTCAGATTGTTCAAAGAGGTGGTAGAAGCCCCATCCCCAGAACCATTCCTGGGTGAGATTGGATGGGGCTCTGAGCAATCTGCTCTGGTTGCAGATGTCCCTGTGCACTGCAGCCAAGTTGACACCTTGAAAGGTCCCTTCCAATCCAAACTATCCTATAATTCTCAGGGGGCAAATTTTCAGATGCACCCAGCATCACCTCATTTCACTTAACTATTTAATTTAAGCTGCAAGACTATTTATTCTGTAAGAACACCACACTTTTATTAGTCATTTATTTACAGCACATGGCATTTCCCCCAGGCATGACCTGCTGGTGAGTAGAGGAGGCAGCTATTTATTTTGGAGCCTTGTCCGATTTACGCTAACCACAGAGCAGGAATCCATAAAAAGGCTGGTGAGAAAAGCAAAGCCAGCCCATGGGCCATTGCAACATGGCCCTTACAAGGTCCCATCACCTCTCTACCATAAACCTGCTCTACAGATGGTCCAGATGGATGTGGTCTGGAAGAAAAGCTTTTGCAGACAGGGTGTGCAATACTGGGAAGATAGATGCAGTCACATCTCAGTGGTAGACATCCTTCAGGAGGGATATAGTTTTAAGGACGTGGGAAAAATCGGCCTGGGGATGGAATAGAAGGGTCTATCCTGTGTTTGGGTTTATTTGACACCATGGGCTGGTTGGATATTTGGAAAAAAAAATTCCCTAAAAGGGTTTTCAAGGCCCAGACCAGGCTGCCCAGGGAAGTGTCTGAATTACCATTCCTGGATGTATTTAAAAGTCACCTAGATGTGGTGCTGTCATCTAGACACAGCCCATCAGCAGACTCTGTAGAGTTACATTAATGGCTGGACTCAATGATCTCAGAGGTCTTTTCTGACTTAAATGACTTTATGATTCTATGTCACGTTTCCTCACCATGCCTCAGTTTCTCTGTCTGAAGCAGAATGGTCCTGCTTCATACAGAGTCCCATAGACAAAAAGACACAATGCAGGTGCTCATCAGCACCACCGACTCAGCAAAAACCTCTCTGCTGTTTCATTCAAATAGTCATAATTTTGCTTTATGAGGACAAAAGTAGGATTTAGGAATTGTTTTACAATTGATGCATGTCCCTCTGTGGTACCCCAAAGCACTCTCAGGGACCCTCAAACACCAAACATATGGGCACAACAACAAATAATAAAAAACAACTGTCCGTTCATTGTTCAGCAGCCTTTTATAATCCATCCAATGATTTTTAAATAAACTGGATGGAAATAATGGAAATTTCAAGCCCTGGAACCCATTATTCCACATGCCAAGCCTGATGCAGCTAAGTGCAACAAGGACCCTGAAGTTAATGAAATTCCTGCCTGAACAAACTTTTATCATGCTGTTTAGGAAAGTGACTTGTGCATCATAAAAGCGACATCACTCACGCTGTTAAAATGTCTTCTGTGGAAAGTAAAGCAAAGGAGCAGGAGCAATATATTTGTTAGATTACATATAGCCATAATATATTTTTAAAATATAGCTTTATTAGGTTACTGTAGTCTGTTCAGTTTAAAGCACTAGGATGAACTGATCAACTGCTGTGCCAGCAATTGAAGTCTCTTGTTCAAATGTAAGGCTGAGAAATTTTAACTAATTTTCAGAAAAAATATCCATTCATCCATCCCTCCACTATACCTGGAAAAGCTCCTTTTTCAGGGCAGTTTTCTCTGTCTTACTGACAGTTAAATGAATAAATAACCAAATCACTAAAAAGCCCCCAAAGGAGCATTTTTTTTTTCAAGAAAACATTTGATATGACAGCATCTGCCTCATATCTAAAATATCATCCCATTCTGACCAAAGATCCTTTTAGCACGAGAGGTTAGCAGAGAAAAATAACAAAAACCACAACCTTCCTGACGGCCCTAATTAAGTTCTGCTTTGTCCTGATGAAGCATATTTCTAGAGCTGGATTTTCAAAGCCTTTGTATCAGCTTCAGTTTCCCTCCAAATGGTTGTAAAACACCCTCAGAAGGCTGGGGAGCCCTGATTGCTTTTGGAAGCCCTCTCAGGTGATTGATATTATCATTGACATGGCTGCCACCTCCTCCTCCTCTTTCCCATGGGAGATGTGGAGCTGAACTCTCCTTTTTCTGCTGGATAGGAGTTTTAAAAGTCTGGGAGTATTGATTTGAAATTCAGTTTTATTCCATGCCTCCACCCCCTCTTAAAATTTTTTAAAGAATTTAGCTGGAATTTATTTTCAAGGTCACTTACACATGGTGCCTGTGATCAATCTACTCTGGCTCCCTTGATAATTTTGTGTGTCATGTAGCATTTTCTCCTTTCACTTCTAGAGCCAATTATAGAAGTGGATCCTAAGCCAAGAGCTCCATCGAAGTCACTAAAGTTGTGCCAGTTTACACCTGCAGAGGAGGCATGGGAGCTGACATTAACCCCAAAATGTTTTCAGAAGGGCTTTTTGACACAAGGAGCCTTCTTCTTCAGGGAAAGGGAATGGCAGAAGGTTGACAACATCCAGCATCATCTAATTTTATGCACATGCCTAACCTTCGATGAAGGGTTGGGGATTTTGTCATGTGCCTTTTGAATGCAGATGCACCTGGCAAGCCTGGATCCAGGCTCAGGATAGATGTGAAGGCACTTGCTGCGTGAGTAAGATTGAGGTGAGGGTGCCCAGAAGTTTAGAGATGGTGCAAGAAACTGTCATTTCCCTGACATCGTTCTTATCAGAGTCCTGGCAAGCTTGAGGCACCTGTGATAAGTGATAGAAGGCTATTGATAAGGTAAGGAGTTCTATAGCTTTCAGTCTAGGATAGAAATCCCTTATAGCAAACACCCCCCAAAACTTGTCTGTTGCCCACACTTCTCCCTGTCAAACTTCTGTATTTCTTCAGAATAAAACTTTTTTTTTTCTTCTAGAGGAAGAAATAATTTCCCCTGATAGGCTATCGAGCAGCAAAAGCACAGAAAGTATTTTGGACCAGAGGTTTAAGGGAGGTTTCTAGGAAGAAATCACTTTCTCCTGCTGCTCTGCTGATATAAGCCTGGAGGGCTCGTTGCATTTCCCCCTGCCTGCCTTACCATCACTGGAGTTATCACTTCCAAGCCTGCACCCTGGAAGATCCCAGAACTGCACAGTCCCAGGCCTAGCTCCATCCCACCCATGGGTTATTCATGTCTCTGGGTGCCCCAGCAATATCCCATTACTTTGCACACTCATCCTGCAGCTCAAAAACTGAGCTGCTGAGTGCAGGCAGAGGGAAAAAAGACCATCAAGAAAGTGGTCACCTGATGTCTTTAACACCTGCAGAAGCTTCAGCCTGGGGGATGTGTGGAGGGATGAACACCTTGTGCCATTCCCATCTGGAGGGGAGGATGAAGTGTGCCTAAGATTACAGCACAGCCATCTCCCAACAACTCTCACTCCCCACACAGTCATCTCTCAAACACATCATTATTTTTGCCATGGGCTTAGGCCACCAGCAGGTCTTTTTACAGTTTTCTCTTTCACCTCAGAAACTACCTAAGGCTGATATTGAGCAGGCCTCTTTAGAGGATAATCTTCAAAAGCAGAGGAAGGTCTCCCAGATGATGTCTGTCCAAAAAAAAAGAAAGGCAGGGCAGATGCCTCCTCCAGCACTTCATAGCAACCACATGAGCCTGCAGCTCCAATAGGACCAGTGACAGCCCTGACGCAAATCTGAGGAGCCGCTCACCCAGCCCACATGCCCCAGGCACCAAAACCTCATTTGCCTCAAGCCCACCAAGGGGCTTTTTTTTTGGTAGGAAACCAGCAGCACCTCAGTCAGCAACCTCCAGGGTGTTGATGTGGTTGCCTGTTCACATTTGCCAGCAAGTTTAAGGGTTTATTAAGTCCTTAGGAGCTAAGCCTGGAGATGAATGCTGAGTTAGGCTTAGTCCAAGCCTGAAGCTAATTTAGGCAGAGGTCTAAAATCCCCAGAAGGAAAGGCGAGAATCACATAATTATTTAGAAGGGACCTTTCTAAGATCTAGTCCAACCTCCCTGCATTGAGCAGTGACATCTGAAACTAGAGCAGGTTGCTTAGATCCCCATCCAACCTCACCAGGAATGGTTCTGGGGATAGGGCATCAACCACTTCTCTGGGCAACCTGGGCCAGTGTCTCACCACCCTCACTGTGAAAAATTCCCTCCTTCTCTCTAGTCTAGATCTCCCTGTTTTAGTTTAAAACCATCACCCCTTTGTCCTGTCACAACAGGCCCTGCTAAAAGTCTGTCCCCATCTTTCCTGTGGACCCCCTTTGAGTCCTGAAAGGCCACTTGTAGGTATAAAACCTCACAAAGGAGGCAGCCAAGCACAAATATGGAAATAGAGGCACAAAAAACCCTCCATGACCATATGCAAAAAAGCCTCCAAAACATCAACATATATCTGAAACCTTTCTTCCTTCCCAGCTACCTCCTAAGGCTTCTCTGACCTCATCCCTGGGTTTCTGTTCCCTGCATTTCCTCAGCACTTATTGAACATAAATAAAGCCTGGATCCCTTCCTGCTGTTTCCTTTCCCACCCAGAGCTGTGTCTTTCCTGGAAAGGCAAATGGAACACCCTTGTATGTGCCCAGCTCTCCTTGGCTGCGTAGAGCTTTCACCCCAGACAAGCAGACACTATGCAGCGAAGGAGCTGACTCTGTAGAACTTCACAAGCTGTTATCTCAGGGCAGGGGGGTTGTTTTCCCTTGTTCCCTTTTAAAAACAGAGCATGCATATGGCAGTTAACAAAACAGAAGGTCTGGCTTGGCACTCAGACCACTCCATCCCCACCATCCTCCCCTGCACGTGGGCTTCTGGCAGCATTGGAGGTTCATGACCTTGCAGATGGTCTGGGTAAACATGGTCCAGAGAAGCAGGAAGGATGGATGGATTGATAGATGGATGGGGTAAAGGCTACAGGTCCTCCCTGCCTTGAATGTGATGGCCAAGCATTTGGTACTCCATGAATACTGGGGCAAAAAAAAGAGCTTAATCTTACAAGGACTCATCAGTGAGACAACGAGCCACCACACCTGATGTTTACAAGTAAGAGAGGTAAGAGTTTCAGCTGGGATCTCTGAACACTGGGAGAGTCTCCAGAGAGGGCAGAGGAGATGGTGAAGGTACTTATGGTGGCCCTGGAGAGCACCAGGTTTGTGAATAGGGACCTCATCTGGTTTTGTCCTCTGTCCTCCCTTTGCTGTTGATCTTGTTCTCTCATAGTAAGCATGTTCAACTGGAGCCAAAGACCTATCCTCAGGCCAGATGTCCAGGACTTTCCAGCCTGACCCTCAGCTGTGCTGAGTAGTTTTCCATGCTGGTTTCAGGACAGGAGGGCCAAGACAAAATTAATTGACCCTACACTCTCCCTGTGGCCCCCCGCAGGCCCCATCAGGCAGGACCTGATGTTCGCTGAACAGAGTGTTCCCTAGGTCAGGGTCATCCCAGGTTTATCCCAACCTGGCTCAGATTCATGAAGCAAGTCCAGAATGAGAGTGAAAGAGGGTCCAGCAATGGGGAGCAACTGAGCAGGCTTGTTTCCAGACTGGTGGAGCTGGAAAAAGTTTATTATGCTAAGCTGCTACTGTCCCAAGTCTATTAGAGGCACACTCGATGCATTAGCTGCTCCTCAAGCCATGCTGGTGAAAAGCAAGATGGGCCAAGCACCACGGCAAAGCCAGGAAGAAATGTTTATTTTACTACTTTTTTTTTTTTTTTTCTGCTAAGCAAGCCTCCAAAAGATGTGAGCTATTGCATTTAAACGCATCACCCACATCCTTGCTGCCAACACCGATCCTGGCACCCCCAGCAGCCGATGACAGGGGCTTGGCCCCATGTTCCCGGTAAGGGACACCCCCACACTGGGAAATTTGTGGCATCAGCCTCCCCGGGTGGAAATCCAGCCCTTGGCACTGGCACACACTGGCTTACAGATTAAAGCATCAGGTTTTCATTAATGTAACTCGACCTCAGCAGGCTGTGGTGCATCAGGAAACAGCAACTCCTCCCTTCCCGTCCCCATCCCACCGAGTGATTTACAGAGGGACAGAGCAACACACTCTCCACCCTGGGAAACCCCTTTATGGGTTGCAGCAGCCCTCGGGGCTCACAGATGACCCCAGGAGCAACTGGGAACCTTGCAAAGGCATTGCATTCGTGGCACTGGTGGGGAGATGGATTTGTTTGCTTGTGGTTTCCTTATCTGCTACCAGCAGCAGGAAGCTTCCAGTGCCAAGGCCACCACAGTGCATGGTCTCATGGCTGCCATCACAAGCCTCTTAGATCATTTTTAATGTGCTTTTAATGGCTGTGTTACGACATGCTGGACTAGCTCATCCATAACCCAATCTTTGTAAAATCTGCCTATTTAGTCAAGATTTTATTAGTGGCTTATATTTATAAACCCTGTGGATAAGGCGGATGCTGCCTTCATCCAAAATAACCCTTAGTTCTCTCCTCAAATACAGAATGATGGAATGGTTTGGGACTTGGAAAGGACCTTCAAAGCTCATCCAGTCCAACCTCCCTGCAGTGAACAGCAACACCTGCAACTAGAGCAGGTTGCTTAGAGCCCCATCCAACCTCACCTGGAAGGGTTTCTAGGGATGAGGCTTCAAGCACCTCTCTGGGCAACCTGAGCCAGTGTCTCACCACTCCCATTATAAAAACTTTCTTCCTTCTCTTCAGTCTAAATCTCCCTCTTTTAGTTTAAAACCATCACCCCTTGTCCATTGTAACAGGCCCCCTGCTGAAAAGTCTATCCCTCTCTTTCTGACAAGCTCCTTTTAAATACTGAAAGGCCACAATAAGGTCTTCCCTTCTCCAGACTGAAAAATTCCAACTGTCTCAGCATGGCCTCACAGGAGAGGGTCTCTAGCCCTTGGATAATTTCTGTGGCTTGTATAAACCTTTGGGTGCTTTATTAATTGGGAAAAAGATTAATAACAAAAAGCAAGTACCACATCAAAAGACCAGTCAGATGCCTTCTCTGATACCCCCTGTATTATTTGAGTTTTAATCCACTTATTTACCATGTCAAGCACCTCTTACAACCTACCCCAGGGTAACACACCAAGAGAGAGTACAACACCTTTTTCTCCATGTATGGCACACTTTTAATCCTTATATATTATCTTCAAGTGAATGTGTTCTCCCACAGTCCTGTAGTCTTTTGCTAGACAAAGTGCTTCCAAACAGGTATAAAACACCATGGCTCAAATCCAGAAGCAAACAGCTGTACCAGGTCAGAGACTGCAGGAGCAGATCCTCAGATGTTGGATACCTTTGTACCATGATGGTGGTGCAAGCAGAGAAGCAGAGAGATGATAATGTATATATGGAGCCACAAGCTTTTGAGAGAAAGAAAATGAATGCTGGGCAACATAATACATCTTGGGATGTACACATTACGGAAGGAACACCAATCACACCACAAAAAGAAGCAGTTGTAACCCTGAGAGCAGCCATTCACTCTCTATTTTGAAGGGTGAGCCTAAGAAAAGCCCCTGAGGTAGATACAATCACTGTCAGGACAGGATAGCTGGATAAATGTAAATACATGCAAGGTAATATAATACAAGGTAAATCTTTCTGTCTATATAGAAATCTCTTGTTCTTGCTGCCCTTTCTGTTTCATGGACCAGTTTGTTCCCCTCTCACTTTCTGCCTGAAGTGCCTAATGCAAAGGGGCACCAACACAGCTGTTAGGAAGCTTTTCTTCAGTAAGAAGTTAGACATCGTATTTTATTATAACTGGTTTAGTATATACTATTATCTTTTTTTACTACATTCCTTAAAAAAAATCAAAATCAAGCTCCACAGGTGGGTGGGAAACAGCATCTCTGCCCAGCCTTCAATCCAACTGTGGTACAACATCCCAGTCCTTATCCTCATTGCAGGGGGGGGGCGGGGAAGGGATTTCAGGAGCTGGCCAGGGCCCAGCTCCAAATGTAACTTTGGAAATGACTCAAGAACCTCCTGTAAATGAAATTCAGGGCAGAGGGTTGTGCCTGATTCAGTCCTGGCAGAGAGGAACCTACCTCCTCCAAATGGGGCTTTTCCCTTGTGTTGTTCCTCCTGGCATCCTTCTAATATGACAGCAATTAAAAGCCCTGAAAAATGGATGGAAACAATTTGGAACAGGTCTCTATTAGATTTGGTCTCATTAGCACCACAGGCTATTTTTTCAGCTGCTAATTGACAGCTGTCTTCCATACGCAGCATGAAAAAAAGCCCCGAGGCATTATACCAGGGTAATTTTAACTGGGGCTGTCTCATCAAGCATGAGAAGGGAAATGGTCACATGAGACCACCATGGCCAGCTGATGTTGAGCAGCTCTGATTTCAGGGACACTGTGCCCTGTCAAAGTAGTGAGATGGGGTGTGTGGGGGGACTCAGGACATGACAGGTTCTCCCACTGCTTGTGGGAATCATGTGTGCCCTCAGTGAAGTGGGGATGCCCTCAGCACTCAGAGGATTTTGGAGCCTGAATATTCAACAGCTGACATGAAAGCAACAAGCATGGCTTCAGGCATTTGCCTGTCTGCACAGGGGCTGTCAGGGCAAGTTTTATCATGGTAACATGGGCTGTGACCACTCTCTAGACTTTCCCTGCCTCGTGAAAGCTGTGGGAGACCTTCAAAGTCAAAGATTTCCACTTAAAAGTGGCACCAGGACCAACTGCTTCATCCAGGCAAGTCTTTTGGGGTCTTCTGACCTGGAAGCAGTGGACCTGGAACCTGTCCCTGCTACCTCAGATCTACAAAACCTACCCTTGCTTTGCATCAAGGGCACAACGCTGTCCCAAAAAGCTGCCCACCTAGCAACACCATATGGTAAGATAGACAGCATCTCTGAAGCAGACCCAAGTATCTTGTGCTAAAAGTCAACCAAGTCAGCTAAAAGCATAGTTTTAGAAAGAGAGTGGTGGAAGGAGGCCCACTTTGCTACTTACAGCCACCATTTCCCAGCAAGATGGAGGACAGAGAAAGGACCAGCCCTATGTGGATGCCACATAGTGAGTGGTAATGTGAGACGCTCGCTCTGTGGAACATGCTTTGGAAATGACTGGAAAGCCAAGAAATGGAAAGATGACTGTATGCCAAGGTAGGCATTTCACTTGTGCTGTTGAAACCAATCAGTCATGAACTGTTTGGTTTCCTTTAGCAGCACTTCCCTGGCACCCAACCCAGAAGTACTCCTTACCAAGAGCATGGACTGCAAAAGGCTTGTACAGAAAAGGCTGAAGATGTTCTCAAATTTCTATGTGGAAGCCCACACTGAGTGTCTCTTAGACATGAGAAGCTCCTTGACAACTGCAATTGGACTTCCTTCCTTGGAGCAGAAGTAGCACAGTTATTGGGCACCCCCCACCAGAATGCCTCTGAATCTGGAAAACACTCCCTCAGCTGGAAGCTTCTCTTTGAATTTTCATCCAGCTGAAGAAAGGTCAACAGTGGTAAGAACAGGAAGGGGGAAAGCCATCAGCTGGGGACAGTGCTAATCCAGCCCAGATTCAGTGATGCCCTAGGAGATATGTGAGGTCAGTCTGCCTTTTCTTCAGAAAGAAACAAGATCAGTATGGGAATTACACACTGAAATACTCCAGCCCAATGTTAAATAGCTGCTTTCAACTGTGCCTTTGATCCTAGGGAAATTACAGGTCTGCTCATAGCTGCTGGTTCCATTAAGCAAATGCTAGTGTCACTGCTTGTCTCTAATTTCTCCTTTGAGCTTTCTAGGTCACCCCCAAAAGGGGAAGGCTGTGTTCCCAGCCTGTGGGTTGACTCCCTGGTGTCCAAGCCATGGCACCATCACTTGTCCTGGTTCTCTCCAGACAACAGATGACTAAAGGCAGATGAAAACTTGAAGGATCAGAGGGATATGGATGGTGAGCTGGAGACCACCATTCACTAAGTCATTGCTCCATTCCCTGCTAACACATCCTTAGCAAATTTCCTCCTAGATAAGCAATCTTTTCAGGTGCTAGTAGAACAATTTATTTTTTTTTTTCCCCACCAGTATCAACAGTGCCACCAGCACAGAAAATTCAGGTTACTCGACACTTGGGCATCTATAAACAGGCTTTTTTCATCCACTTGGAGTAACATAGGTTAGTGTTCAGGCACTGAGCACTTGTATCTTTCGTCCCATCAGCATCGATAACTATAATCTTTGCCAGTGGGTGGGAAGAGCCCATCAGCCCAGTCCATGGAGCTGGCTTGGATTTACAGACAGCCTGCTGAGTGTAGATGTCACATCACTTCAAGATGGAATATTTTTTTTACTGTTGCACCACAATGTAAATTTGTCTTTGTGTGATATAATTGCCAGCATCGCCCCACATGGGCAAAGTGATTTACAGGCCTGGAAAACAGCTGCAGTAAGGTTATCACTGGGTAATTTAAGGAGAGGCAGTAGGGAGACAGGAGAACAGCACGGACCTCACAGGTAGGTGGGTGCCTGCCCACATCCTGTCCCACACTGTGCCCAAACAGCCACAATTTAGGGCCATATCCCATAGCACAGCAAGGAGAGAGCTCATAAGACACAGACAGACCCTTCACCACCTAGACATATTTTATGATAGTTATCAGATGAAGAGACTATTGTATTAAAGAAACCACGACTCGAGCATAAGGGAGAAACAGAGGATTTTCCCCAGATGGAGGGCAGTTACCCAACATATAAATAACCACTATGTCTGTTAAGGGTTCTGTTTCTATTAAAGAGAAATATGTAAGAGATCAAATTCTGCAGCTAACTTAGCTAATAGACGTCTGCATGGCTTACATCTCTACAGAGGCTCACCCCTAAATAACTGAGCTTCAGAGATGGCTGGGAGGGAGTTCTCTACCATAACTGCTCTTTTGGGAAGGCAAATGCAATTTCTGCAAACTTCAAATTTTCTGCACAAAACCAGTTTGGAGAACCCATTTCCCCTTGGTAGCAAACAACAAAATCCTCCCACAAATCAAAGAATATTCAATTGCTTTGTGATAAAAGCCCAGCAGTTTGGGAAGTTGAAGTGAGATTCTAAGTTTCATCCATTTGGCATTAATCAGATGCTGCAACAGTTTTTCTCTGGGGCCATTCCTGAGCTTTTATTCAGGTTGGGTTCTTTTACCATGACAATTGTCATAGCCCTGTTTAGCTAGGGTACTTGTGAACCAGGACAAACAGAATATATACATCCCAAGGATCTGAGATACAGTCAGGTTTTCAAGTCCTTCCTTGCTAATCCTGGGAATAACAAAGGAGTCCATGAGAGAGTGCACCGGATGTCACAGATTCATAGAATTGAATCGTAAGGGACCATAAAGTTTGTTTAGTTCCAACCCCCCTCAACACAGCTAGGGCACGTCATCTCTGTGTACTTGTCTAGATGGATTAACCTAAACGGATCTAAGATGCGAGTTCTCTGTCATCTGCATGTACTAGTGTAATTTCCCACATGGACACTTTTATACTGGTTATACAAATACCTATTTTTGTGCAAATGATCTCAGTTTGGAGGAGTTTAAAATACATCTCTATTCCTATCCCAGAATAAGCATTCCCCCGTGGGACTCCACACATATGATCAGCCTGGGTTAGCTACCCGCATAACAAAGAAAAAATGCTACACTGGTTCATAGCCCAGGGAGCACCTACAAGTGCTCAAAACCAATATAAATCAACATACTTAATCAAGTTGTCACTTGTTTTGCTCTTACTCTCTGCAAAACTAAGTCCTTGTCAACACATGATCTATTGGTTGCTCAGATTTTACAATTTAAAACACAGAAAACATGTGCTCCCACCTAGCTCATATCCCTAATGAAAGGTACAGAAGTCCTGCACACTCTCTGGTAAACACCACTCCATTAACAGAATTTGCTGAAGAAACCATCAGACAGCAGTTTGCATCAAAAGCAGTTTTTTCCATCTGTGCCAGAAGAAGGCTCACTAACTTCTAGTCCACAGCACAAGGTGCCTGCTCAATACTAATTTGCAATAATCAGTCACAGAATCATTCAGATTGGAAAAGACTTTCAAGATTGTCAAGTCCGACCATCAGCCTAACTCTACCTAGTTCACTGCTAAACCACATCCCTAAGCACCACATCTAGATGACCTTTCAACACATCCATGTATGGGGATTAAACCACTGCACTGGGAAAACTGGGCCAGGCCTTCACAACCCTTTTGGGGAAGAAATTGTTCCTAATGTCCTACCTAAACGTCCCATGTCACAACTTGAGGCCATTTTCTCCCTAAGCCTCCTTTTCTCCAGGATAAACAACCCCAAGTCTCTCAGCTGCCCCTCAAAAGACTTATGTTCTAAAACAGAATGTCTGTACATAAACAGCGTCCAGCCAAGGAATCCCATCACACTAAACATGTATTGTAAGGTCCATAAAAAGCTCTGCCAACAGAAAAGTACCGTCACCTGGTAAAGCCCCAGCTCAAGCCAGTAAACTTCTCAGCATTTTTGGGTAAAAAAAGTAGAAGAAAAAGTAGAAAACTACTGGTTCAAGCTCACTCTACCCACCTACCTATATCTGTCTTTCTGTCTGTCCATCCCTCCATCTTTCCTTCATTGACTGCTTCCTTTTTTGCTTCTTCATCCAGCCAACCAGGTTGTCTGCCCAGACAGGCTTTCATAGGCAGCTGTAGCTGCCTAATTGGTTCTGCCCAGCCCTGCCTTCATGCAGAGAATCTGGGTGAGGTGCAACCACCTCTCCCATTGCTAATAGGGTTTGCTGAGTCAAACGGCCACCTAAGAGCTCTGCCCATGCCAGAGTTTATATAGGACATGGTGTGTAGGTTTTCCAGGGGTATGTTTGGTAGTCTTATGCACACTCACAACTTTTTGGTGCTTTTGCCATGTATTCTGCTGCATGATACAAAGTCATCAACTGACAAACAACAATCGTTTAGATTGAAAAGATCTATAAGATCATTGAGTCCAAATGTTAACGCAGTGCTGCCAAGTCACCACTAAATCATGTCCCTCAGCACCACATCTACATGGCGTTTTAATCCCTCCAGGGCTGGGGACTCCACCACTGCCCTGGACAGTGTGGGACAGGCCTCGACAAACCTTTTGGAGAATAAAATTCTCCTAATGTCCAACCTAAACCTCCCCTGGTGCAACTTGAAAATGTTTCTTCTCATTCTATTGCTTGTTCCTCAGGAGAAGAGACCAACCCCACCAATACCAACCTCCTTTCAGGAAGTTTTCAACAGTGAGAAGGTTTCCCTTGAGCCTCCTGTTCTCCAGCCTGGTCCCTCAGCTGCTCCTCACAAGACTTGTGCTCTGGACTCTTCGACAACTTTGTTGCCTCTCTCTGGACATGATCCAGACCTTCAGTGTCCATCTTGGAGTGAGAGGCCCAAAACTGAACCCAGGATTTGAGCTGTAGCCTCACCAGTGCAGAGTACAGGGGGATGATCCCTGCCCTAGTCATGCTGGCCCCACTTGTGCTAATACGAGCCAGGATAGTGGTGGCCTTCTTGGCCACCTGGGCACACCCTGACTCATATTCTGCTCTTTCATGGTCACCAAGAGACAAGTCAGATGGACAAAAGCAGAAAGGAAAACCCTGTTCATTAGGTCTCATCACATTCAGAGGCCATTGTCACATTAGTGTAACTGACCCAGGGCAAGGGAGTCTGTATCACCACACCACTGCATTTGTTGCATCTACTGTAGCTGCAAAATGCACACATTGGAAGAATGGTATTTCTTCCTTAAATAATAATTAATGAGCTATCAGGCTGTCCTAGTACTCTGAAAAGCCAGACTTCCCTTTTGACTCTCTATCCAGCTTCCATCTTTTCCCTCAGTTAGTGTCCTCCCATATAGCTCCTTTGGTCTTGTCATTGGACACACACAGTTCTGCAGGGAGGTTGTGAGCTGGTGCCACCCTCATCTTGGGTTAGTGCCATCAAACACATGACCACAACAGGGCTCGATCAGTAACAGGCTGGCTCTATTTACCATCCCAGCTGCTCATTCCAACACAGCACACCCCAAGTAGCTGCTCAAAAACCAAGAACAGATAGCCCCCAGAGTCATCTCTCTCCCATCTCCTCTATGAGTCATGTAGTGCTCACCACTGGCATCTTCCAACATCTAGCAGAGAGAAATCAGACCCAAATCTCCTGATAGTGATAGATCAGAAAGAGCTTTGGAGCTTTTTGTTCTGAAAGCATGATGATGATGTTTTCTTCATTATCCTTCTGAGACTTTGGGTACTGGGTGTGCAAAGGCCAATGCACCAGATGTCTCAGGCAAGGGAGTTTCAAAGGATGACTTCATTGGGCTTTTTGTAATTCTAAAACCATGAAGCTTTATAGGATGTGCCATGGCATTTACAAGACTTGATAACTGGATGTATCTGAAGGTTTTACTGGCGCTCTCTTGTCAGGTCTAACATTAGCCTGTACTGCCAGCATGTGCATCACTTTTGTAGCCTTGGCTCATTATTTGCAAACACCATCTATGACCAAATTGCTGCAGCTATGTGGTTAGCTCTGCTTGTAAAGATTTCCTCTCCAACTGGGAAATGCAGGAGAGGAGGAGAATTTGAAAGTAACTCCCACTTCCCTACAGTTCTAAACTTTGTTACAGAAAAAAAAACCAAAACCCAAAACAGAATCTGCACAGGAAAATGACAGTTTCCCAGGGAAATTTCCATGAGAAAATCTCTAGTTTTCTGGTGTGCATTAACAAGAGAGCAGTCGTAAGAGGATGATGCATTTGATTCGGTTCAAGTAGGTCAATGGGCAACATAGAAGGCCTGTGACTCTGCTGTTGGGTGACCTTGGAGAATTGCTACTGTGCTGCATTCCCATCTGTGAGGTGGAGAGAAGGAAGCGTCATACAAGAACTCACTGGTTTATTAATAGAAGCCTCTGGCTGAGATTTTGAAACAGCCCAAGGGGTTGAGAAGCCCATTTATTCATTACAGTTCAAAGCAAGCGACTCAGATTTCCTTGACACTTTTGAGCATTAAAGTTAGGAAAAAGCATTCTCAACAGTGTTTCTCTTGAGAGAAGCAAGCGTACGAATATGTGACTTTCTTTTCTTCCAAGTATAAATGAGAGCAAATTGCCAAAGAGGCTAAGATGTTTGGTTTGACTTTTACACTACAAAATGTCAGTCAGAAATCTACACATCAACTGCAGATACATATATGTATATGTATATATATAAAAGCTCTCCATGTTATAGTCATGGTAGAAAAACAGTCAAAGCAGTGGTCAAAAGGAAACATTTTGACTATATGGGATGGAAATATTTCCAGAATTTCTTGCTGAAACTTCAGTGAAATGGATACATTCTCCCAAAATGTTTTGGTTTCATTAAACTGACATTTTGGGACAGATTCAATAGTAGCAGCACTGTGGGTTTGGTTTGAACATCTAATAGCTATAAAGGAGTTTCTTCAGCACTGCTATAAAATACAGCCTGGTCAATTGGCAAAACCCCGGTTAGAAAGGGAGTGACAAAGATGCTGTGGCAGGATCTTGGGTGGGATCAGGACCAGAGAAGGGCAGGAGCCTGGGCAGAGATCAGAGGAACACCACTGGATGGCAGCTTGGGCATGGGGCTGTGTTCTGGGATGCGATGATTGTGTTAATCAGCTGAAATACAGAGAGAGCAGAGGGCATCTGTAGCACAGCAATGTGAGAAGGGAGATTGCAGCTTGGGGAAGAGGGTGAAAGCAAACCAAAATGAATGTCAACATATCTCGGCATTTTATCCTGAAAATATTCAATCCCACATAGAGGCAGGGGAATGGGATCTATATTCTTTCTTTCCAGCTCTATATTTTAATGGCAAAATGGATGCATATTTTTTTCATGCTGATTTTTAAATAATCTGATATGGCTCTATTACTTCATTCTAAAGATGTTTGGAAACAAACAAATGAAAGACTTGATCAAAATTTTTTGTAAGCTGATTTTTCTCCTGGAAAGTTTTCATTATGACAAAAGGGAGTTTACCACAGGGAAAAATAAAAATCACTCCCTTGGAAAGCATCCAACCTCTTCTTGTTTTCCTCAGCTCTGCATTTATCGCAGTCATCTTAGACACAACAACACTGTGCCAAGATACCAGGTTTGTACTTCCAAGTCACTGCTGCATTGACCCTTATCTCACCCATAGACCTGTGTCCCTGCTGCCCTAGTTGTGAAGATGGTCTTTAACCTCAGCTGGGTGCAACTCAGTGTTGGAAGCAATGCTTCACCCACATTGTCATGCGTGTGTTCAGCAGATGTGCTGCTGCTCCCTAATCGAATCCCCACGACTAAGTGGAATTCAAGGTAAACATTTCCTCCCAGGCAGAATGGACAGCTGTGATAACTGGTTCTCGCCATCATTTTTCTTCTGTAGGCCATTGGGCTGATGTATTGAAACCCTAAAAAACAGACAAGAGAGAAGAGGAGACCAAGAGCTCCATTTGCCAGCGTTAGAGAAGCCAAACTGGGATAGATTACTTTCGCTTGGATGCAACATAATTAAAAGGAATTTGTGAAAGAGAGACACACGGGGAAATTCCTAACAACATAAAAGGGAGGAAGGGATAGTTCATAAAAGAGTGATTCCCTCTGTTTTCCTTGGCAGCCCAACCAAGCTCCCTAAACACAAGGTTGTAGAAGGACTCCATGCTGAGCAGAAGACAATAACAAGCAGGTGTTGTGGAAAATGACCCTTTCCTGAGCAAACAGATTTTATATTCCTGCCATCTCGCTGCATCCTTCGTCTGCTCTTAAATCTGTTTTCAATGACCAGATGGAGCCTTAACCTCCAGTCCAAAAAACACCACACTTGGCTTCTGTGTTTTTGCAGCAGAGTTTGTGACTCAGTGCTTATGCTGCTGGCACCGCACCATGGATGTCTACCCACCACATCTCGGTCAAGTTGTCCACCACCTGGGACATCCAGCCAGCAGTCCAAGCTCCGGGCTTTGTATCTGAGCCTGCATCAAAACCAGTATCTTATGTCTGAAAAAAAAAGGATGGGTTGAGCACAAGCTACCCATCTTTCACAAGCACCTCAAAGTTTATAAGAATTTCCATTATTACATTTAACAGGGACTGCAGCAGCACCAAAAATCACAAATAATATTTTCCCACCCTGTGATAATATAAGTTTTAAAATTGTGAAGTTTCTCCTATGAGGAGGTAGCTGATGTCTGGTAGAGGTTGGTTTGGAACATGCAACATGTGAAACTAGTCTCAGGCGTAATTTGACTAAACTCAGCTTTTGAAGTGCCAGATACTCAGGTTTGATTTTGACTCTTCAATTCAGTATCATTATGAAAACACCATTCTGTATCAGAAAAAAAATGGAAGGGGGAGGTGGATATCCTGTTCTTGCAGAGCTACGTGAAACTTAGTTATTCTCAGTCCTAGCACTGAATGGAAATCTTCATAATCTAATTCTGTTTGTTCTTATTCCCGCATTTCCGTGTTTTTAAGCAAAAATACCAAAAATGTAACAGTAATTGAAATCCAGAAAAAGAAAGACCAACCAAAATTAGCAAGGTTGGCTTGAATTCACCTTACTACTCTCTTTTCCAAGACTTTATCCTGAAAACCACAGATTAGCAGCACACAACTTGAAAACACACTACACAGATGGGATCTGGGGAGTAACGATGTTCATGCAGCCCAGGGACAGTTGTGCAGCAGAAGCTGGAGCAGAGCAACCCAGCAGAGCTACCTATTCCACGTGTCTCTAGACCCAGAGGTCCAGATTTGCTTCCAACTTTTCTTCTGCCCTGTGTGTTTTGCTCCACTGATGCATAGACAAAAAATAAAACCAGTATTTTTGTTACTTTTATTGTATCTGAGGACTTTGAAAGGATCTTCATCCTGAGCCTTTGAAATGTTCTAATCTGGCACTGAACTCCTAGGAAAGGAGGACAAAAACCTCTTGGCTGGATGGGAAGTCCCTGATTATTTAAAATGAGAGTTATGTGACATTGGAGTGAAATTTGCCTGGAGAGAAATAAAAAATAATTAAAAAAAAAAAGGCGGGGGGAATGTGGTTAATGGCAAAAAATTATGGAGGATAAAAAAGGTTTTGAATAAGCTCTGCATTGCTCTGGGACTGGCTTTCTCAGAAGCTCCCAGAACTGGCCTAAGCCTGCTGCAATTGGTGGTACCCCAGCTATCAGCATCACTGGGCACAGAGTCAAGCCAAGGCTGAATGCTTTACTTCTCATTTTTTGGGATTGGGTTTCCATCCACTTCCTACTCAGCCTGGGCTGCCTATTGTTTTCCTGCAGTCCACGGAGGATTTCTCATACATGTGCAACATGCCTTGTTCTACAGCTGAGTAGTGGAAATAATAAGAATAAAAACCCCAAACACTAAACCCAACAGCAAAGCACTTCTTGGAGTAATTTGCTGATCTGCTGAAATAAAAACATTCCCTCAAAAGGGGATGATGAAACTTTGCCAGAACCCAGGCAGATTCCTGCCTAAATGGCCCAGTGGCACCTGCCCAACAGCCAGGAAGGGGAGATGCCAGCACCTCTCCTGGAAACCACAACCTCTACAGCTCCTCATTCAGGAAGACCTGGGGACTGCACCAGATCTGGGCACTGCAAAGCAATTTAAACTCTTGTTTAACTACTGTATTTCAAAGGTTGGTTCTAGTTTGGTCTCAGCTGCACAGCATGTTGTTTGGCTCTGATCCTCTTTGAGTTCAGCTTCTGTTTACGGGGGTAAACCCCAGTGGTTCACCCTGCATTTGGTTTGACTCACTACATCATTTTATTTTCTGCATAGGCAGGAAATCATGGTGAAGCAGATTTGAACACAGACACATGGGTATTTCCCACCACAACTGCACCACACTCATAACTCCTTCTGCCTCAAAAACCTCCCGCCTCAGGTGTTTTTGCAGGAAACATAGAATGGTTTGGGTTGGAAGGCACCTTGAAGGTTGTTTAGTCCAAGCCCCTTGAACTGAGAAGGGACAGCTTCAACTAGATCATGTTGTTCAAAATTCCATTCACCCTCACCTGGAATATTCTCAAGGATCAGGTTTCTATCATCTCTCTGGGCTACCTGGGCCAGGGTCTCAGCACCCTCACAGTGAAGCATTTCCTCCTTACATCTTATCTAAATCTCTCTTCTTTCAGTTTAAAACCATCACCCCTTGTTCTATCACTAGACTCCCTGATAAAGAGTCCCTGTCCATCTTTCTTCTAGGCCCCCTTTAAGTACAGGAAAGCCACAAGAAGGTGTCTCCAGAGTCTTCTCTCCTCCAGGCAGAACAACCCCAACTCTCTTAGCCTTGCATCATTGCTGTGGCCTCCTCTGGCCCTGCTCCAACAGGTCCCTGTACCTCCTGTGCCGAGGACTCAAGAGCTGGACCCATCACTGCAGGGGGTTCTCACCAGAGCAGAGGGGCAGAATCCCCTCCCTTGACCTACTGCCCATGCTGCTTTGCGTACAGCCCAGGATGTGTTTGGCCTCTAGGCTGTGAGCACACAATGCCAACTCATGTCCAGCTTTTCACCCAACAGCACCCACAAGTACTTCGTCTCAGGGCTGCCCTTGATCCCTTCATCTTCCAGCCTGTGTTGATACAGGGGATTCCTCTAACCCAGATGCAGGACATTTTACTCAGTCCTGATGAACCTCATGAGCTTCATGTGGGCCTACTTCTCAAGCTTGTTTTGGTCCCTCTGGATGGATCCCATCCCACTCAGCTCAGTGTTGTTGGCAAACTTGCCAAGGGTGTACTCAGTCCCACTCTCTACATAAACAACAATGTTAAACAACACCAGTCCCAATACTGGCCCTTGAGGAACAGCTCTAATCCTGCCTGCATTTATATGAGATAGGATCAGATGGCACTGAATTCAGGTTGAAGTGTGTGCTTAAGTGTACCTGAGTTAAAACAATAAAATAAGATACTGTGCAAGGACTACACACTCAGTCCTGTCAATCATGGGAACTTATGTGCTAACAGAGGTTAAATAGATGGAAAATAAACTATCAGGCCACTGAATTTAGAACAAAACACTGAAAGCACCTCAAAATCAGAGCAGGAAATAATTTGGACAGAAACAGAAAAGTTAATTGAAGCCAGCTTGGCTAAAGGACCTAGATGTAACTTTGCCCTTTTTTTTTTTCCCTTCTAAAAAGCAACCAATATCCTGAATTTGCTTTTCCCTGAAATGGGTAAGAATCGTTCACAGATTTAAAGCAATGAGATTGTTTTGCTAGGACTAACCTTAAAATAAAAAAAAAAAACAAACCTGTAAAACACTGTACCAGTTAGCTAAAAGGCTGTAGTAAACCTTGAGACAAAGTAAAATACATATATCAGAAATGGACTCATTGGCTCCATGAACTCTAGAAATGAGGAAATTCAGATTTTGGAACAAAGTTGAGTTATTAGCCCAAGGTAAGTGGTTAATGAGTGCTAAATATACATGTCAGAGAAAGATACACAAACTGAAAGTGGCACTTCTCAGAGATTATGTAGGGAAGGAAGAGCCACAGTGAAATCTATCAAGCTGCCCTTTGGATAGATTTGTTACTTAAAGAGCAGCAAACCAGAGTCACAGTCTCATTGCTTTTCCTGTTCCTGTCTCCCCTCCATTCCCCTGCACACAGGTAAGCTCTGCACTACAACCACCCAGAGCTGACTTTCACTTCTGATGGCTTCTCCACTCTCCTTCAGTGTTTTAAGGGGGGCAAGAGATGGGTTGGAAACACATTAACTCCCCCAGCTGCAGCCACACCAGCTCCTTTCAACTGTGATTTATTTGCAGAGGAGGATGGGGGACGTGTTGGTCACAGTATTTAAACTAGAGCTGCCAACCAGTCTTTCATTTCAGCTCTCTTCACCCATTAGACTAAACAGGTTTGAGCTAAGCTGAAAGACATTGCCCACGCCAGGTGATTTATCATCCTCTGTGGAGCCTGGGGAGTACAGGTCCTCCAGCACAAGTACAGCTCCCATTGGAAGCACCATGCTGGGTAGAAGGCCCTCGGGTGTTGTTTATTTTGGATGTCAAGTACTAGTAATAAATAAGGCCAAGAAGCAGCATGTGTGAGCACTGAAGTCAGCTTTGGAAGCCAGCAAAACAGATGAGCTCAGAGCTGGAGGCAACTTCACCAGGGTGGCTCTGCTGTTTTTTTTCAGGGTGGGATATCACAGCAGACTCATAGAACCCTGCCCACCATAGCTGATTTCTGACTGTTGCTGCCTTATCCCTCAGTGGAGTTTAGAACAGCTATACTGCATTTGGTTTTCTGAGGGGTGCAGAGAAAAATCACTTTACCTGTGAGCAGTTCCGAAGCTAAACAGGATGACCTCACATTTCAAGGAAGGGATGTTCAGCTCTCCAGCCCTTGCGATGTTCACTCTGAGGATAAGACACTGTTTCTACTACCAATCCCTTTGAAACTGAAAGGGGTATGGGATCTAAAAGGAAAAAACAACATCTGCAGGTGGAAAAATATGGTAGCAAAAATTTTCCAGCAGCAATCATTTTGATGAGAAGTGCTTGGCTGCTTCCATTTACAAGTCAAGCTCATGCTGAAACCTGGCACCTCAAATTGCCTGAGAAGTTAAGATCAAAGTGCAGATAACTGTTAGCAAGCAAGTTGGGAAACAGCCCAAAAAGGGGGTTTCCAGCTCAGTTTTGAAACTGATTTTCAAGCTCTTTCAAAACTCATGCAAACTTTCTAAAAATATTTTCTGTTAAAAAAAAAAAAAGACATCATTACATCAAATGAGAGGGGATGGTAGGTTGAGGGCTGGGAGAGGGTTGCACTGAGCATTGCTCACCCACCTTCATAAGTATGCAGGGTGTCAAGCTTTGTCAGATCCTCACATTACCTTTCTGGAAGGGAAAGCCTCCGAAGAAATGCTTCCTCCCCAAAGAACAATTCTTGTCAACCCTGGGAAATGATAAAGAAAATTGTGCCCTGTATATTGGAGTTTGAAAAAAGAAGGTACAACCAAGGATGCTCTACAGCCCAGACTGGGAGAGGCCTTTGGCAGTAAACATCCCAACTCCAGTAGTATGAATATAAATAGGAGGAAGGAGTCCTCCTATTTATATTCAAACAATCAATTTGACTTGCTCCTGCTTTATTTAAAGGACAGACATGTCTAGAAGCAGTCTAAGAAGATTTCTTCTTTTTAAACTCTTCCTTTTTTTTTTTTTTTTTCTATTAGAAAGATGCAGTATTACCCTGGGAAAATCTGCAAGAACCACAGAACACCCACCCACCCTGGCTGCCTTTTCCGCACAGAAAACCTCTTTCTCTTTTTCAGAAACCCCTATTTGCAAACCTGGTGTGGGATGTCACCTGTCTTTTATTATGTTTACATGATGGAAGGGGAGTGGAAGGGATCTGGCCAGCACATCATTGTTGTGGTGGATATCGATCCTTCACTGTCTATGCTACAACATGCCGTCTTGGCCACACATTCTCTTTTTTGCCATAACAAATAGGATTTCAGTATTATCATGGATCTCCTACTAGAGCAAGAGTCTTTAGCAGAAAAACCAGATGTGCTTAGAGTTTATAAAACATGAGCTGAAAGCCTTAACTTTTAATTTATGGAAGAGTTTTTACCAATTACATTAGTCTGTATTTTCCTGTTTTCCAGCTCCAGGAACCCCAGTGTCAGGCTTTGCACAAACTGCATCCGAACAGCTATAAACTCAGCAAAGGGGAGCAAAGGGTAAAGAAGGGAACTGTTATCCCAGTTTGGAGCTGGGGGGATTAGCAGCTGGGTGGGACTCAAGAGGGAGTTTTGGAGTGCAAGTAGCTATTCACTTCTCCTGTGGTCCAATATCCTCCTGAAGGGATAATGCTGGGGTGCTTTCCAGAGGTTGCAGAGTAGAGAGGTGGGTAATTCAGGTGACACACAGGCCACACTCAAGCTGACACATCACTATGCAGGCTTCAAGCATTGGAGAAGCAGGTCTTAAGCCAGCTGCTGGAAACAGCATCCCCTCCTGCTTCCCTCCCTCCATCCCAGAGCTTGAGCTGTCTGGGGACCATGCTGTACTGAAGGGATGTCCACATTTAGCCCATATCCAGGTCTAACCATAAAAGTTGCTCTATCACCTAATGACTTGTTCAGTTGTTTTCTCTCACATCCAACCCAAGCCTCCCTGGCACACCTTGAAGCCATTTCCTCTTGTCTTGTCACTGGTTCCTTGGGAGAAGAAACCTAACCCACCTGGCTCCAACCTCCTTTCAGGGAGTTGCAGAGTGAGGTGGTCTCCCCTCAGCCTCCCTTTCTCCAGATGATGTGGCCACAACAAGCAGAGTGAGGCATGCATGGGAATAAGCAGAGGCAAGGGAAAAAAGCATGCAGAGCTTTCATCTTTGGAGAGGTTGAATTTCATCCTTAGCCTTAACTTGTCCTCTAAGCCATTTTGAAGGAGACAGCCATCACAAACAATGTGCTGTTTTCCCAACCAAGGTCTGAGTGAGAGTTGAAATTGTTAACACGCAGGGTTTTCTCCTGTTTGCAGGAAAAAAAAAAAAGGGAAAAAAAAAAAGAGCCCAAGGACAGACCATGACAAACTGAATCTCCTCTATCTCTCTTCCAAATGCTCCAGGGATATTATTTCATCCTCATCATGCTATAGAAATAATATTTACCTCAGCTGCAACCAATATACATTATCTATAGTGTAGTGTATGTGTCTGTCACACATCTGGATGCCTGGGATGACAGAGATGAGTTCAAACACAGCTCTGTAACATGAGTCTAGCAGGAACTGTTGGCCACCACCCAAGGTAAATGAGCAGAACCTTCCATACATGGAGCAAAGGTGATGGTCAACCACTCTCCCAAGTATGCTTGCACCACACTTGCCAAAACAAATGGGCTGCTTTGACCCCGACTGAGGTTCCCAGCACAACCCTCTTCCAGCAAGCCATGGTGAATCTTGAATTATCCTAAAATACAAATAAAGCCTGTGAGATGAGAAAGCACCAAGAAAGCATGTTCCATCCTGACTATCAGACAGCATTCAGACTGGTTTGTACTCCCTCCTTCCTGAAGTTATTCATATCCAGAATCCAGAGGAGAGTCCCAAAGATGATCAGGGGAACACCTCTTCTATGAGGTCTGGCTAAGAGAGTTGGGGTTATTCATCCTGGAGAAGGCTCCAAGGAGACTTTATTGTGATCTTCTAGAATATGAGGTGATCTTCTACGATCTGATACCTATAAGAAACCCAGGAGAGGTTTTTCCAAGGAAGGACTTTTTCCAAGGGCTTGTAGAGATAAGATGAGGGTACTGGGTTCAGACTGGAAGAGGGGAGATTAGAAATCAGGAAGAAGGTCTTCAGTGTGAAAGTGGTGAGACCCAGGGAAGATGGAGGTGGTCCATCACTGGATGCATTCAAGACCATGTTGAATGAGGCTCTGAGCAACCTGGTCTAGGGGAAGGTGTCCCTACCCATGGCAAGAAGTTTGGAGGTAAATTATCTTTAAGGCTCCTTCCAACCCAAACAATTCTAATACTCTATATTTTCTGTAGCACACTTGAAAATAACAGAATCCTTTAAACACTACACGACTCTGCAAAAACCTCTTTTTTTTTTTTTCTTCCAGGAAATGTATTATTTGTTGGTTCAGGTGAAGAAATTACATATCATAGCTATCAAAATTAGTCAATACTGTTCTCATAAAAAAGTTTTCTACTGGGAAATGATGTTCTGTGGAGCTACCTTGCTTTTTTAGACTATTGTGTCAGCATTGCTTGGCTTTATTGTAGCTTATGAGCTTGATTTTATCTAAATACTTTGTCTTCATTAAGTTTTGCAGAAGCATAGATAACTCAAATTAATATTAAAAAATGTAATTCAGACAATTTTTAATCAGTGAAGGATTTTTTTTTCCCTCACTGAAAAGAAAAATCACTTCTCAGGCAATTTTCATAGTTACTTGGACATGGGAGAGAAAGAGATTTTCCTTCAAATTCCTTTTCAAATTATAAAAATTTTCATAGAGGACAACATATGGTTCCCACATGTATCTGATTTTTACCGTGATGAAGCCTTCAGTATGGTGTCTCTTCACATCACACAAGATTAATTCAAATTGGTTTGGATGGGAACAGGCCATAAAGGCTAAAAGCTAGATGGGAGAAAACAGCAGAAAGGTAACCAGCGGAGCATGCTGTTGGCAGAGCTGGTGGATTCCATCAGGACGTCAGTGTTAGACATGATTTTTTTTTCACATCTTTATTAATGTCATGAAAATGCAACATGATATACCAGCAAAACAATGAAAACGGAAAAGATAAAAAGAAGAATCTAGTCAAGTTGATCACAAAAAAAATAGTACTTCCATGAGGTTACAGGTTAGACAACGTCTGAAATAGCACAGTCCCTTCTGAGCACCCAACACTGTAATTTGGAGAGAGTACATAGGAGGAGCAACAGAGATGGTGGAGATGGAGGTGTTGAACTTGGCTCAAGGCAAGGTTGGACAGAGTAACAGGCTATGAGCTCTTAAAGAAAATAAACACCCAGAGAGAAATCCTGACCTCGTCGAAGTTCTGTCAAGGCTTTCCACAGAGACAGGATTTCACACTGAAGAGGAAGAGGAATTAATTTAGTGGTGGAGAAGGCCAGAGGCAGGAAGCATTGGATGAAAATAGAGAAAGTGGGCTGCAAGTTCAATACTGAGGGCGAACAAGGCAAGAAATATTATTTAAGAAAAAAAAAATCCAGAGTGTCAGTTAACTGATGCAGAAAGAGCCAACTGCAGTTTTGTAACCCTCTAATTAAAACAAGGTTAAATAAAACTAGCATTACACATTCAGCTCTGATGAGAGAAGGGAAAATTGGATGCTAGCAAAAGCAACACTACACCCCCTGCAGCCAAACTCCCAACTGGAGCAAGAGACAACATCTTCCCACTTGAGGCACAGATGGTTTTATAAGGGAAATGTAAATAAGATGTTACCATCTGGTTAATAAAACACATATCTAAGTTAGATTTGACTACATGTCCCCAGATGTAAACATTTAAAAATACATTTATACTTTTTTAATTATTTTTTTTTTTAAGGTTTTCATCCAGAACGCCCATGAAGGACAAATTCACACTGACATCAAAAGTGTTAAACAGAACCACAAAGTGTCTGATCTGACAGATATACCCTATAAATTATGAATTGATATTAAATCTCATCACTATCTGTGTGAAATATAACCAGGCTCTACTGCCAAAATCTATAATACACTTCTTGATATCTGATGAAATCTAGAGACTATTGGAGAAGCTGGCTCCTAAAATGTACAGCATATGTAAAAAATAAGTCATAAAACAAGATGTTTTCAGAAAATGGTAACTCTGCTGGAAGAGTCTACTTTAGAGATGGAATCTATTTATACCTTTGAGTTGAAATTGTCAACTGGCTGTTTGTTACAAATGAGAGGACATTCTTGGGGAAGTGGAAACACCGTTGGTTATTTTTTCAAAAGCCTTTTTTTTCTTCCCAAATTGACATGCTATTAAAATAAAACTCAATAGGACTAGCTAACCCTAACATCAAAGGGAAATGGTTTACTTTAGGTTAAGCAGAAAGTTTTGAGTTAATTAATTAAAATAATGGCTTTTGTCTTTCTACTTTTCTTAAAGGAAACCAAGGAATTTCCAGTTTGTCTCAGCCACCTACCCAGGTGGTCCATTACATCCATCTCTCCACCGGTAACTCCATCTCTGCCAACATCCCCTACAATTCTCTCCATCAAGAGGGGGCTTTACGTATTATCATTAGAATAAATGACTGAGACAAATTATAGGATAACATCTAAGTCAAGACAAATGGGCAGAACACCCTCTCAAATCAGAGGAGAGAGTCCAAGTGATTACAGGGGGTTTGAGTAAGTTTGAGGCAATCACACAGAAACGAGAATACACAGCCCCAGAGCCCCACTCCTACCATGCCAGCATACCAGCTGTTGAGAGTCTGCTGCCAATTTTTATCTTCAGAAAGGGGCTGAGGTAGCAGGAGAACTGCCAGAATGCAAAAGAAAGTGAGATAGCATCGCTCCAAGTCTCTGTCTGCACGCAAAGAGGAAACCTGCTTCAGCAACAACATTAAGAACCTTCCAATTTCACATGAGATAAATAGGCAGTTACCCTCCTGTATATGTGGCTTGGAAGTAGCTTTAGCACTACCCACAGAAAACGCTTCCCATCTTACTCAAGCTTTGTACAACTGGGGTTTTTTATTCATCTTTCCAATCACCATGAGTTGCAAAGCTGTTGAACAACCAGTCTCTCTGTGTCTCAAGGGACACTCAATGAAAACTGAAAAAGCAACAACAATTTGGTTGTCCAGGCAGAGAAAGTAAGGAAGAGAAGATATTTCTTCTGACGACCAATACAGTAAGTTTCTAGCAGGGTGTTATTCACATCCAGACCTTCTGATCAGCCAGCAAGGTCACTGAAATCTGTTTATCACCCTGGAGACATAAGATTTATTATTGTGAGATGACGATACCAGGACAGGACAAAAATAAGATGCTTCCAAAGACTTCATCAGAAGACACAAGGGATCAATGCTGCATATTCATCATAACTGTAAAAATATCCTCCAGTTTTATTTACTTTTTAAATTATTTCAAAGCTAATAGCACACTGGCATAATTCTACTTCTTTTAGGTATAAGCAGTTCATGTATTTGAGAGGCACCAGTGAGAGTCTCAGGCCTCATAACCAAGTCCAACTTAATGGTTGGAACTATATGACCTTTAAAGGTCACTTCCAACCCACATAATTTTATGATTGTAAGAGTTGGTCAAAGGTTGGACCTGGTCACTCCAGGCAGACCTTGGAGAGCTCCCATTGAAACCTTGGTACTCTAGTAGTACCAAATAGCCAGCTTTATCATTCTCACCTTTCAATAAAAATCTCCATCTACACATCAGAACTTCAAGAGGAGATCTCCAAATAATCCTGCAATGCTGTCAACCCAGCAGGGAGCGCAGTCTGTTGAGGAAAGTGGAAAGGAACCCACCAATACAAGTGTTGACATGAAACACAGCTAGTGGAAGTCCATCAAACACCAGGACTGACACTTCTGACTGGACCTTGAAGAGCCACTGCAATGTCAATCTCTCCTTGAACTAGGAGAATCACTACCAAGGGCTGACTGATTTGAGCACTTAGGATATTTAAAGCTAAATAATGAAGGAAAAACCCCAAAACATTAGTTTTGCTTCTCTGGCAAAGTGAATGAAAATTTTCTTCAAGACCAAATTGCTCTTTGACCCAGTGTACATTTACAGAAAGTTTTTATCTTTTGGTTTAATTTTTACAGTTGTTGCACCTTATTTTTTAAAAAGGAAGCTGAAAATATTTACTGACATGAACAGTACTTACTTTGTGCCTAATCCAGAATCAGAAATATTCCATTGCAGGCTCTCTGAAATATTTTCCTTTCTCCTGCACTCTTTAGGGTTACGTCAGGTTCCCTCATTAGAGGCAAGAGGTGATTTCTTATCAGCTGCCTGGCCCAGGGTAATATTTGCATTATGCAGCAAGACGGATATTGCATTTTATGTTAAGTCCTCAAAACTGCGAGAGCAGAGAGGAAGGACTGAGGCCAAGGGGCTGGCATTATCACAGGGAAGGAACCATGGCTGGACTGGGTACCCCTTCAGGCTGCCCCTTCCCAAGTAATACAAAGTAATCAGCTTGTTCTAACAAGAAGAATTTCAACCCTTCTCTTTACACATCTCAAGCTTGTTTTCCTTTTCACCCCCAGATGTCCCCACAGAACATTTCATCAGTCAGTGCTCTTTTTTCCCCAACAACAGCTTGCTTGAGACTGGGAAGCCTGGTTGGGTATGGTGCTAGTGGACTGGTTCAGTCCCTCTGCTTACCTTCTCAAGAGACGCTCACCCTCAGCACCACAAATCTTTGTGGTCC
Source organism: Ceyx cyanopectus (assembly GCA_013401355.1). NCBI lineage: Eukaryota > Metazoa > Chordata > Aves > Coraciiformes > Alcedinidae > Ceyx > Ceyx cyanopectus. Next base: position 166,609 of record VYZU01082031.1, on the reverse strand, counting down.
ATCTGTGAGGTCACCTTTCAGAGCTGTTTGTTGCAGGAAAATGGTAGGGAAGAAGATGACCTGAAGTGTTTTTTAGTTTCTTTCCTATTCATCCTGGAAATGAGTTTCAAACTCTCTTTGTCAGGGCATGAGCAGAAAGTCCTCATGAAGCATTTCAGACAAAGCTGAAGCATGTACTTTTCTTTCCAAAAGCCTGGAGCTTTCTTCCACATGTATGGGAGAGGAGAGACATGAAAAATGTAAGTGAAAACAGCAAAACTAGGAGAGGAAGGAACTCTCGACTGCTGAAGTTTTTTACATTGCTAAAGACTACACCCACCTGTGACTGGAAGGAGAGCACATGGACAACCACCTCCAGCTGTGGAGGGGAGGGAGGGTTTGTGGAGCATCTACCTGTGAAGGATGGAGATCTTCTCTCACATGGCATGTGTGGTTTCTTGATGTGCTCATGGAGAGCGATCTTCAATGATAGGAAATGTGTTTTAAACAGCCTCTTGTGAGGCTGTGAGTCAAGACCACAGAGCCTTCTGTGAAATTTATAGGACTAACATTTCAGGTGCAGACAAGCTGGAGCAGTAACAGTGAATCTAGAAAAAAACAATTAGGAGGGGAAAGCAGCTGCTCTTCCCTTAATTAAGGGAAGGTGTGAGGTTTGTTAGCTCCCATCTTCCATGAGAACAACACTAAACGAATAGAAGAGCTTGCCAGCTCCTCTCCTGGCTCTGCTCTGGGACTGGTGTGCATGGAACAGAAGGAGTTTTGTTGTGTTTTTCAGGGTGTCCCAACATGTTGTACACACCTCTATCTAAGGGTCCATGCTGGAAAGAACTGTTGGGTTGGGGAGGTTGGGTTGAGAAGCCTACCAGGTACCCAAGATACATTGGACAGAGCAGGGAGAGACTGGTTGGTCAAGCACCCACTATCACCTGGCATCACATCACCATGGTGGTGTTAATCCAGACAATGGCTCAACCCAGTTCCTGGAAACACAGTACAACAAAATGCCCACCTTGAGTACTGTGTCCAGTTTTGGGCACCCCAATTCAGGAAAGACAGAGATTTACTGGAGAGAGTCCAGCACAGGGCTACCAAGATGATTAAGGGAATGGAACATCTCCCTTATGAGGAGAGGCTGAGAGAGCTGGGGCTGGAGGAGACTGAGGGGGGACCTCATCAACGTCTATAAATATGTTAAGGGTGAGTGTAGAGAGGATGGAACCAGACTCTTCTCAATGTCACCCAATGACAGGACAAGAGGCAATGGGTGCAAGTTGAAGTATGAGAGGTTTAGGGTAAATACAAGGAAAAACTTTTTCACAGTGATGGTGACAGAGCTCTGGAACGGGTTACCCAGGGAGGTTGTGGAGTCTCCATCTCTGGAGACACTTAAGACCCACCTGGATCTGTTCCTGGGTGACTTGGTCTAGGTGATCCTGCTCTGGCAGGGGGGTTGGACTAGATGATCTTCTAGGTCCCTTCCAACCCCTAACATTCTGTGATTCTCTGATCCTTGGTAACAACACATGAGGTCCACTTGGTGACCGTGCACCACCTCAGTTTCCTAAAGGGGTTCAAACCAGACCCCAAATATTACTTTAGCACAGTTTCTTGTGTATAAATATTTATAAAATGTTTGCTTCAAATACCCCTTAAAAAAAAATTTACTGACATGCAGTCTATTTGATTTGCAAGTCTTTAGACCTTGGGCAGAAGTGAAGGGCTGTTCTGGGTGTCCTGGGCACAGTTGACTTCCATCTTCTCTAACTCTGCCAGTTATCAGACAGCTCTGCACTGGGAGTTGGCTAGACTTCATAACAGAAGGGACATGGAGTGATTTTTTTTTTTTTCCTGTGGGTCTGAGCTAGCTATAGAGGTGTCCCTACAGAGGAGCACACCAACCACACCAACCCCAGAAGCATCCAGAGCAGCAGAGAAAGCATTTGATAGGCTCAAGCTCAGCAATGAAGGTACCATCTCTTGATGTACAGCTGGAGAGTGCTGCAGTGAAGAAAAACCTGTTGGGAGGTTCTCAGAAGTTACCTGTGAGATGCCCCAGGAAGCTCAGTCCAGAGCTTCTTTGGGGGACCAGGGAAGGATCCTTTTCCTCCTGTGTGATTACCATCCCTGGCCTGGGACTCCTGTTCTTCCCAAAGTCACCACCTTCCTAGCTTGTCCAGAGCAGCAGGGCTACAGCATGTGGCCAGCAAGACCTGACACCTAAAACCATTTTAAAAAATAGACCATTTTAAAAGTCATTTTATTACTTGGGATAAAATAACTCATTTTACGTCCATAATGTTTGCCCCTTCTTATTCCTAAAATTGTCTGGTTAGCAAATCCCAAGACAGAGATGTCAGTCTGCCCCCGGCCATCTCTGCTGCTGCACATGAATGGGGACAGACTCATTTTGAAGTGTTCCTGGGGTAAGGGTGACCTACTTTCATGGCTGTGGTACAGTTCATTACGAATTCCTAATGATATCATTGTTCCATTAAATGAAGGTTGCCACCTGTCCTGAAGACTTTAGATCAAGCTGGGATTAGCGTATCTGCTGACCCATTTCTCCCTTTTGTAGGACACAACCTCATGATCAATAGGTTGTTGGGGTTTTTTTCAATTTTCAGACCATACAGGATTGAGCTGCAGCAGTGATGTGGCACTGGGTTCTGTGAGCAGAAGATGCTGAGCAGCAGGGCTCCTGGTGCTGGGCACTGCTGAAAATCCTGCCCAGATAATTCAGCCATGAGATTTCACCTGCCTAGATTCCACCAAAAAAACCCAAACAAACAAACAAAAAAACCCATCATCTACTCTGCAGAAAAATAAAAAGAACTGAATTGCCAAGGTTGAATTTATGGCAAACTAAATTAATCCAGTTCAAGAAAGAGTCTATAGGAGACTCTATTAAGGACCTGGAGGTTGTCTATTGTTTTGCTCTTGGTAGTCATCCCTATTGAAATATTATGGTTGAAAAAAAAATCTGAGCGAAGGCAGCTTCCTGTGGTCCCCAGGAAGACAGAGTCCAGTGACTGAGAGGGCTGGAGATGGCCACTTGGAAGTACAATTCATGCAGTGTGAGGAGTAAAACAAATAAAGAAAGAAAGGGAGAGAAATAAATTCCCATGGACAGGCTCAGTGAGCGTGGTGGAGCCAAATGACCTCAAGTGCACCGCTCGCTTCTCTCGCTTGAGGAAGGCAGAAGTACAGCTGCATTTTTCATAAATAGGAACACCCTAGCTTGATGTTTTTTAAAGCTGTCTAGACAGTAGAGCAAGACCTTATTTCAAGTCACATAATCACTTTCCCATTTTTCTTTGCAGCAGAGGACATTTTCCAAGATTAGATAGAAGCTGGTAGAGTAACATGTTATTAACCTTGGGTGTGCCTCCCTGCTTTAGGCTCTCCTCGTCCAAGCTGGAGGTGCCTTTCTGTCTGATCACGTCTCCCCTTTATTCATGCCTTCCCCTCCTTGACAGAAAAGCTGCTTCTTTCAACTAGCTCGCCAAAGTGAGATAGAATTACACATGGGCTGCAGACAACTGGGAGCCCAGAGGGTGCTGTAGTAAAATGCCGGCTCCCTTTAACAGTAGGCAAGTATTTAGTGCTTCCCAAAATGGCACTGATGCCTCCACCTGAAAATAGCATTAGAGGAGGAAAAAAAAAAAAAAAAAAATATATGTCTCAGCCCCACCA